>WBMZ01004213.1:167710-313089 GCA_013400975.1 Atrichornis clamosus
TTCCCAAGTCACCATATGATGGGACCCTGCTCTCCTGGAGATCGCTGAACACCTGCCGCCCAATTCTCTGTTTTGTTCTGCTTGTGTGTGCAGCTTTGGCTTTCCCTATTAAACTATCTCAACTCAACTCACAAGTTTTCCAGCTTTTACCCTTCCATTTTCTCCCCAGTCCCATTGGTGGGAGAGTGAACAAGCAGCTCAGCAGGGGATGGTGTTAAACCACAACACCTCAGGAAAAACAAACCAGCCAAAAGGAATAAGTGTCATGTACTCTAAGGAGACTCCAGTTTGGGGTTATAAAGAGCAGGCTTCCCCACTGGATAGTTTACTGCACTGCTATAGTAAACCTCACAGGGTTCCAAGGCTTTTCTATATCTTCATACATAATATAAGGAAGTGGGGGCAGGAAGGGGAAGAAATTTCACCTCCCAACATACCAACTTCAACAATGCCTGCTGTAAAATCCCAAACATCTAGTGTCCTCCCATCATACTATGCAAGACAGTTAGGAGAGGGGTTTAGAAGGTTTCCTACTGAATCAACAGCAGATTTGGTTTAGTTTGTTTTCAGAGGTCTCTGTTCCAAAGATTAGTGATTTTCCTTTAACTCCTGAGATAGCTTAATATTCAGAATGAAAGAACATGTAGACTCATGCTGAAAAGCCTTCTGCACATCATTATAGACATGAATTGGCTCTCATCCTCAACACTTAACTATGAATTCATTATTATTTATGAAATCCTCTCTTGCATCAAGCCAACAGCTTCACAGTTCTGTCACCAGAGGGGGACACCAGTGAAAGCACACCAACTTAATTCCTTTCCAGAGTTTGCGTCTTTTCTACTCTACTCACTTGGAAGAGTTCAAAAACCAAGTAAACATGGCATTTCACAATATGGCTTCAAGTGCATAGCATCGTTCAGCCAAATGTTGGGCCTGATCTCTGAGGTCTTTTCCAACATCAATGATTCTGTGAGGTTCTGGAAGATATATCCCTGGTATTCTTCTGCACCCATTGTCCACAGATTCATCTAACCATTTTTTGAACAGGTACCATTTGCCTACAAACATCCTGTAGCAGCAACTTCCAGAAGCTGGCTAACCAGCATAAACAATTATTTTTCTTTCATATGTTTCATACACTTCTGCTCATTTCATCAGCTGTTCCCAGTACTGACATCATTTCCCAATCAGTTCTGAATTTGCCTGACTACTTAAACGATTTTTTTTTTTAAACTTTAATCCTATCCCTCACTGACTTCAGACTGAAATGTTGAGGCTCCTCTGATCTCTCTTCACTGGCAGCTACTCCACACCCTTGATAATATTGCCAGCTTTTCTCTCTACCTTCACTAATATCACCAACTCCTTCTTGAAATTAAGAGGATACAATTGCACACTGTGCTCAAGAGGATGCTGCATGAATTTTTTACATACTCCTAATAAATAAAGAAGAAAAAACGCCATCAAAAACTCCACCCCTTTCCAAAAGGTAACCTAACTTGACTACGGTTGTCACTGATTGTCATTGCTAATGGAGATGAAAGAATCAGAATTCACACAAACTATATGAGAGAAGAAAAGATTACTTTAGATTGCTTACTTGCTTCCAAGTTCTAGTAGGTTGTATGAATTGGAAGAAGGGAGATTAGTATTCATTAAAAAAAAAAAATTAAGATTAGTTTTTCCCATTAAAAAAAGTAAAACAGATATTTAACATCACTTCTCTAAAAGTATGTAAACTTGAGAAAATCCTAACACTCCCACTTTCTTCAGTTCTACCAGTAAGGCTCAAATCAAGATATCGCATACAAGATATTTTAAAATTTCAGAACATATCCCACACAATAAAATCCTAGAATGTGGTCTTTTCAGAATTTGTCACTTCCAAATGAAGAATGTCACTTTCTTACAATGAAGGTGCAGTTTTGTGATCACTAACATCTATTTTCTACCTACTACAAGATTTAATAGAAAAAATATCATGCTTTACAAAGCACACAGTATTTTAAGTGGTATTGTACACAACTACTTTAAGTCTTCACTTATAAACTTCTATAGCAAATGGCTTTTTATGTTTATTAGATGTCCTGAAAAGATAATTAATTAGATTGTATTGGGATATAATCAACACTACTGAGCCACTACACGCGATGAAGCACAAAGCCATTATAGTGGTTGTATGCCAATACAGTCTCTTTTTATCAGGCAAGCATATACAGAAACATCAGTTGGCTGGTTGGCTTATTTTTCATTCTTACTTCATGTGGAGGGCTTTCCCAGCACAACTTGGTACACAAAAATTAAGCCCTATAGAACTTCACAGCTGCATTGAAGATTACTCAGCAAAGACAGTAGAAACAGCAACCAAAAAGTCTTGATTCATCTACAAAGAAAAAAAAAAAATCTAAAACTACTTCTTCAAGGCTTTTTCTTACCTTGAAAAACATAGTGAAATATGGTTATGGTTTTTAGTACGAGCAAACCCATGGAAGTGTGAGAAGAAATAATTGTCCTTAATATTGCTATTTCATGTAGCTACACAAAACTTTCTCTATAAAAGTTTACCTGGTGGACCGTAGACAGTTTATGCCAAGTGAGGATTGTAATCTATTTTAAAAAACTGAAATTACTCTGCTCCAATCTAATCCCATGCTGCAGTCATTATACAACTATTTACTTCTCATAACTACTGTAACTTGCATTTTTAAAGTGTTTGAAATCACAGAACACAACAGTCCATAGAATACTTTACATGAACCAGTTTTACGGATATTTCAAGTATTACTGTCTTACAAGTGGTAAAAGGCAGCAGTCACCCTTTAACAAATGGGAAATCAAGAGATCAAGTGGTTGGTTCCTAGTCAGAGACAAAATTATCGTCATTTACAACATATGAAATAAGAGTGACTTCACTAGATTAAAGTGAATCATCTTAATATATCTGGGCTAGCTATAACAGCTTAACCTGTTTTAACTCTTTCATTAAATTCTGAAACAGTAGAACTGGACTGACCATAAGAGATTCAGTAAAAACTTTATACGCAAACAGTCATTAGAAAATTAAAAGCCAAGATGAGTACTTGGTCTTTCTCAAATTTGACAATGTTTTGGGAAAGAAACACTAAAAGAGCAGTTTATGCATGCAGAATGTGCACCCACTATGCAACAGAATGTGCACCCATTTCGCTTTGTGGTAATGTGACCCATGTTTAACAAATTCCTGACTGCCACAGCTACAATATTAGGGCAAAACATATTCATTCAGTAGCACAAAAATGCAACGATAACACTGGTTTGGTTTTTTTGTTTGTTTGTGTGTTTGGTTTTGGGTTTGCTTGGTTGGTTGATTTTTTGTGGCATGAGTTCACCATGATCTATAAGGTAACTTTAAACTTTCCAGATTACAGTTTGAAGAAATCGTGAAGAAAAAACAGGTCAGACCTAAACACTGGCCTGCAAACCTCATCCATGCTTGGGATTTTTGTTCTTCCCACATTAAAAAGCAACAGAAGATCGTACTCCATATCATAGTTGACTATCAGTGCACTTAAGCATAACTGAGAACATATCCTTGAACACAGCCATGAAGTTCACATAACTTCAGTACCTTCGCGACACTCATTGATATTAATATAAACACTTTGTAATGAAACCCAGAGCAAATTGGATGGGCTGTTCTCTTTTAAGTTCTCCATGCCATTCGTACTTATGCTCTCTGTGCCTCTCACCGCCACACATTTCTAAGTAGGACCATCTGAAGAGTACCAAAGCCATTATAACATGTCTTCTGTCATACAGACTTTATAACTTCTCCAGAGGTACTCCAGAGTATCACCCAAATGTAAAGCACAAAACATCAAGCAATCAAACTCAAGTAATTCAGCCTTCTCTGGATTTGAATTCTGTATTCCCACTCAAAAAACCAACAACTTTTTGTCATATGAACACCTCCACCTCACTTCCATGTCATCCTTGTCTCTGTTCCACCACCTGTAATCACATCCTGAACTGCAGCAGCAGCTGCCTGACACAGTTAATTTAAAAATACAGATGTGTTTGAATGTGATTCAGCACATGTGATCATCCAGTAGCAAACAAAGCAAACAACTATCATCTTTGTGATCTTTGTTTCTTTCAAACTTAAACCAGCTCCCAAAGTGACCAAAAACAACCAAGCAAGGCATAAAGGGGAAATTATTCAAATGGCTCAATTTCATAAACTTCACTTCCAGAGTCACTAGTAGACAAGACTAAACAAAGAAAAAGTCCAACAGAACTAATGAATCTTTTAGGTTTTAGAAGTAAAAAAAAATTCACCTGGAAAACTAGCCTCTGACACCTTCATCTTAAGGAAGCTTGAACATTATCAAAACAAGAAAAAACCCCCCAAACCTAAAAATGTCTATATTATGGACAACCTAAGCATTATTAATCCATTTAGTATTGCTGCTTGTTTACTGAATTTATCTTTATGAGCTGCAACCTGACCACCAACACTTAATAAAAACACTATCAGAAAATTCTCAGAACCTCACAAAGTTATATTATGCAATCCAAGTAAAAGCCACACAACAAAAACCAAAGAACAACTACAACCCTGCAAACAGCAACTAAGTAAAGGCAGAAAATTCTGCCTCCTTACTCTTTTAGCAAAAGATAATTTATAGGTAATTCTCATGAAGGCAGATGCTATTTAAAGCAAAAAGAAAAAAAAGCCTGTCATCATACGAAAACTTCTATTTCAGGAAGCTAGGACTCAATTCCCAGCACAAACTCACATATAATTCAGCACTAGATCAGCTTCTCAAATGTAGTTTATTGCATTATGACTAAGGGGTAGTTGAATTGATTTTCAATTCAAGTGAGAAATCAAGTTAACCTCAACCTCCCAGCAGACAAGTACATGCTAGTAAAGTAGGAAAAAAATATCTAAAGGTTTCTGTGGTTAACAAAAAACCCAGTTGCTAATGTAGCAAAAGAATAAAAAACCATCACTGTAAAAGTCCATCTTCCTTCCAAAGATTCTGCAGACATCATATTTTCCAGGATGAAAGATCATGTCCTTTCCCACCTGATGAGGATCCAGCTACAATAAGTTTTCCACTGGCAGACATAATAATGTAATAACTATAATAATACTATAATTTAAGGAAAGCAGAGATAATAAGGTTACTCCTGACTTCTCACAGCACTGCCACCTCCATCCTCAATGGGTCACCTCAACAGACCACAGCACACTGGTCTGGCTCTCAGGCAGTGCAATGTCCTCAGCAGCACCACCAAAAAGGCCACAAATGTGTCACACCCAACTACAACTCAATGGCCCTGCTGGATCCTGCAATAGACTCAGCAAACAAAGGGGTGAAAGCCCAAACACAAAAAATATTAGTGTTTTCCAGATGTTCAATGTGATTGTGGTAGCAAAAGTATGGCTGTGGAACAAACAATATAAGTGAAAGCTAATAAATTAATTAGTTGCAAAATACATTAAAGAAGCTCTTCTTTTCATATAAGCCATTCCAGAGAGTAAAAGATCTAGTACAAACTTTTTTCCCTTTTATCTCCTCATCTCTAAGGATGAACAGCATTGACAGAGAATAGGAACTTCAATTACAGGTCCAATTTACTTAAGAAATGTGAAGATCACACTGAAAAATTGTAGGTATTTCTATGCAAAATTATATACACAGAATAAATACTCTTGAATTTAATAATGGCTAGACAGAGTATGAAAACCCTTTGAAGGCCAGGCTATTCAAAATATTAAGGTTCAGAAAATCCAAAAGTATTAGTGAGCTTTCCAATATATTATTACTATTCCTGTTATTTACCTAAGGGTTTTACTTATCTTGAAAAAGTAAATCAGACTGCAGCGGAATCATTTAACATCTCCCATGCTGGAAGGTTAAACCTCTGCTCAGAATCAAGGTTTTGATATCCAAAAAAAAAAAAAAAAAAAAAAAAAACCAAACCAGCTAGGAAGAGGACTTGGATTATCAATAAAATATCTCTGCAAAATTTACTGAGTATTTCAGAAAAATGTGCTTTTGAAAAATAAATTTCTGAACCAAAAAATAAAGTAGTCAAAGAGATTGAGATTAATACACCCTATTCTTAAGGAAAACTACAACCATGGACCCCAACTTTAAAGTAACTGCTGTCTACTAAAATCTTCCTAATTTGCCTGATACAATCCAAATAAACTCAGGAATAAATGTTGTCTTTTCTTATAAGTCATCAACTGATCTAAAATGTTTCTTACTATTTGACAGCAATTAAGTCTTAAATGATAGTCTGTGAATGAACAAAAACTATATAAATGAACAATACACTAAGTGTAAATGTTTTCATGTTCTGGCAAGGATTTAGTAACACTTCTGGTGCAGAGTGGGAAAATTGGTTCATTATTGAGAAAACACAGTAAAGGACCACTTTTTATATATAATTTTTTCAATGGTATATTTTCTTCCTGAAACAAATATGATCTCTACTAAAAATTAAAGACACTTCTTAAAAGAGAACAGAACTGTAACATTGCCTATCACATAATACATAAAAATACCTCCCTCTGCAAGACAATATTTTTGACCTCCAAGAGATATCTTTACATATCTCTGAGATCACTAAAAAAACTACAAATATTGCATGGCTATATTTCTTGGTAAGGATTGAGGGCTTGCTTTTTTCAAATAAATATATTATTTAGACTTGATAGAAATTAGAGAAGAACATAAATAGCAATAATCACCTCAATACTGCTCTCCTCACTCACAGTACAAACTCCAGACATCCAGTCACAGTCTGAGACCACACCTGTCTACCATTAAAAAAAAAAAAAAAAATTCCAACACACCAAAAACCTGATATGGAATTCAATCACATTAAAGAGTCAGTGTTAATTTACAGTACATTTCAATGTTGGAAATATGTCTAGACTTCTGAGGTTTGATGCTTTTCGTGATGGGGTTAACTACTTCATAAATGCATGGTAATAACTCAGAACTGACACATGCTCTCAAATTAGGGAAAAAAGCCTCTATAAGCCTATTTTTTCTTCTTAGGTAAGGCTAAAAGACATTGATACACCAGCAATCATTTTTCAACACTGTCTGAAGTTATTTGCTTGTTTACACAATACCCTTATCAAAGATATGAGGAAGTCAGCATTTGTGGGCATTTTAATTTCTATGCATTTTGATTTCATTCCAGTTATGTAGGCTGAAAACACACACTGATTATATATGAGCAGACATCCTTAAGTTACAGTCACCTGTACCCTAAAATTCAAGCACATAAAAATTAATGAAACCTTGCTGGAAAGGACATTTCAACACAGCATTTATTCAGAATGTTACCTGATGGCTTCTTTCACATCAATGTATTCTGATAGTAATCTTGGCAAACAATATCAACAGAAACATGTCCAAAAAACCCCAATATATATTCTAAAACTCTACTCTAAAAATTAAAGCTTGAACTCTCGGGAAAAATTCTGAGGCATTTTTCTTCACTGCTGCCTAAGGATATCTTCTTCTACTTAAAATTTTTTTTTTAAACAAGAGGCAAGAATTCTTGGTCTTCCCTGGAATTTTTTTCTATATCTGCAGCAAAACTTGCTTGCCCTATTTGCATACACACCTATTTCATTAAGAGCATCATCAGCACTGTATGGTGTCTGCATATTTCTCTGGGATTATACAAATTTGGAAAATCTGTTTTACTGCTTTAGTTGACAGTACAACTCTATGCAGAAGCACACCAACACACAACTGATTGTTTCTGTGTCATTTCTCCAGTCAGCTTTGCAGGAGATCTCCTTATATTAATCCCTTCAAAGCTCCTTAGGAAAAAGAGCACTCCGTCACCTCAGGTTGTTTCAGACAAATATAAATACAAACTTAACTCTGTGGACTTCTGTACAAGCAGCCTGATTGTCATCCATTGAATCTCTTGCTGTGATAAGAAAATATCAGTTCAACATTGTAAGTCAGGTCCCTGAAAACATGGAGCTGATGTCTATTGTGAGCCATACAAGAACTGTTGCACCTTTCTTAATAGGCACTATGATGCTCAGCAGCAACATGGAAATGTAGCAGAAGCAGGATGCCATCTCAGCCTATCACCTTCACAACTATTTTCTAGCTAACTGTGTTTGATAATAGTTTCAACTACCTCATTTTCATCTCTGTGTGATGTAGCCTACAGGACTTTAAAACAGTAAGGAAAGATATATTTTTCATCAGAAAAAAGTATTTTATCAAAATTGGTTTTGTTCAGAACAGTTTGAAAACATTTTGTCTATTGCTAAGTTTTCAAAACACCTGACTAGGACTTTTCCATTTCACTAAAACTTTACTTTTCTGTTTTTCTATTTGTTATTTTTATTTTCTATAATGTTTTGATATTTCAAAACCATGTAGGAATGATTCAACATCTGTTCGGCAAAAAGGCTTCAATACAACCAAAACTAAGTGATTAGGGTGTTATTTCTATGGTAAACAGAAGTTTTATCCTGAATTTGAGTGGCAGTTAAAAGGCAAGACTTCCTATGGAACAGTCATTATTTTCCAACTCATTTTGCCAGAAACAACCAAGGAGACATAGTTCCTTCTCTACCCTCTTAAATCTGCGTCCCAGTCATTCATTCCTATCATCTACATGCCATCTTTGACTACTCTCTCTAGATTCTCTGAGCCTCCTAGGAGCATCAACATTTTACCCACTGGTTTTTCACCTGTGGCAACACTCTTCGGAGATCCCTGCAGGTAAAGTGCCCCACCATAACCTTTTGTTTTCCCGTCCTTAGTTAAGTTTATAACACTACAATTTTGCCATCTTACCAAGTTACATGAAGTTATTTTGGCTATAGCTGAAAAATTTCATGGTAAAGGATCCAAGGGAGCAAAACATCATCTATACTTTACTTTAAAAAAAAACCAAAATCCCAAAAAAAAACACAACACCTAGCCAGAAACAACAAATAAAATACCACAAGATAAAACAGAGTATATTAAAGCTCTAGCATGGAAGTTGACACTTCCATGTGTAAACACATTGTATTATTTACAGGCATAATACCAGGCAAAAACAAGCAGTTGTCCTGCTCTTCTTCCGGAGAGCACAAAAAACACTGATTTACATTAAAGGGTGCCAAACGTACACACAACAACAACAAAATCTAAATAATGTATACTCAAGGATTTCACTCAGTTCTTGGAAGAAACCACGGTTCAGCTGTCACAGCTACATAAAACAGCAACTCTATTCCAGGTACGCGGAGGAGTGAATGTGGGCTCCAGGTGTAAACAAATCCCTGCACATGGAAACAGCTGCACTGCTACACGTTGATAGGCAGCGCCATTGCCGAAGGGTAAAGGAGAGCCACACTCCGTCAGCCTGCAGTATTGCTTGGCTTTTTTCCCAGTTCTACCTGAAATGACCTCGTGCAAGCTGTCCGTCAACCCAGAGGAACCATACATCCCAAGGCACGGGACCCTCCCGCATAGTAAGGATTGCTAACAGCAGCCCGTGGAAGATCGGTGACTACTTTGCACACAAGGAGAGGGGCTGAGTCTCCCCAGACATATACTAGCAGCAGAATGTTTTTAGGTCTTTGTGACAATTATTCTGAGAACGCTTGCGTGACTCTTCAGAGTTTAGAACTATAGTGCGTGAAGGTGGCAACACTAAACCTGCAACAGATACCATTTCAGGAGGCTTCCTAGCCAAAACATCCCCATTTGAGACTTAATCTTTTTATAATCAGCAATGAACTCTTCACTCACACAGAGCCCTTAATTTGTTTCATGTATATTTACAATTAACATAAGATTATTATAATTAAAAGTTCAGAAAGGATCACCAGATCTGTCACTCTGAATTCCTGCAGATCACAGGGCATCATTTCATATAAAGAATGCTAATCCAGGCCAAAATGAGGGCACAAACAAAAAAACTGAGTACTAAGCAAATGATAACTTTATCACATTATTAAGTAGATAGAGCAAGGCTCCATCAGTTACCTCTTCTCCCAGTCTGAGAACCCAGTGACCACAACGCAGCCCACCTATCTTCCCTCTTGCTCATTCTAGTTACTTCTCTTTTCCCACCCCTACACCAAGGTCAAAACTGCTTTGATCTTGCTTTTGCTGATGCTATGTAACCTGCTACCAGCCATTTTCATTTTCTGCCTGTGCAGTGGACAGAAAAGTTGATACTTTATACTTAACTAGATAACAGCTAGATTCACCCTGGGTGCTCAGCAAAAAAACAAACAAACAAACAAACAAAAAAACCCCCAAACCAAAACAAAAAAAAAACAAAAACAAAAACAAAACAAACAAACCCTTCCCAAGCCTGAGCAGCTCCGACTGCTGCAGGCTGCTCATGAAACAACAGCACGCTGTGTGTTTGTAACCTATGACTGAGTTTCACTCCCTCCTACCTCAGGCTTCTTCTCATGCAGAAACCCAGTGCATCGCAGCCTCGTTGCCAGCTGCCACCAGAGCATAATTTAAACTCCATTACTCACCCTAGTCCTTACATAGTCTTGCACTCACGTGCAGCTATTTAGAGATGCCACTTTTCTAGTCTATTTTTCTTTTGAGGACATACGAGTCCAATAACTGCACATCTGACACTCAGCCATGGAGTTCCACTGGGGCCAAAGAGATTTATTTACTAATCCCAGAGATGGTCTTCCTGCTGCAGATCCGCCCTCACTGGCCATGGCAGCCCAAGGCTGTAAGGCAGGCAGTGGTCACCTCACCCCACTCCTACTTCTGGGCATCTCAAACCTCCCCAGGGCTGCCCTCAAAATCCCTGGCTCTCTAGGTTACTGTGTCTTGCAGGTTTGAGCTCTGAAAAGCAAGCCTACCACTCACACTGCAACAGGAGAGAAACCTGATGCACCTTCACACCTGGGCTTAAAAACATCTGCTGTCTGATCTCAGCATACATTGCCTCTTTGCATCCTCCCTTTCCTTCTTGAAAGCACTGACAGCACATAAATGTACACATATTCCATTTTCTCTATGGAGGATTTTCTTTCCTGGTTTTCTAGGCTCATCTCTTCTGACAAATTGGTATTCATATACATTAAAGGAAGAAAAGAAAGGATATATCGTGTCCAAGAGAGGAGCTTGCTGTTAGTAGATACTTAACTTGACACTGGGCAAGTCACTTAATCTCCCCTTTGTCACAAAACCCCCACCTAGAAAATAGGAATAACTGGTGAATATTTTGTCTAGTACACATAAACAACTTGAGACTCTCAGCAGGCCTGAAGAAGAATGAAACATGGCTTTATTACTGAAGAAAGGAATGTTGATAGACGACAATCATATTCAAAATTAAAACAGATCTGATATGAAAGCACAGTATTACTTAACAAATCTCATTTTTTCTGGACAGGACCAACTACATCAAAAAGGCAATGAGTAAGAGCAAACAGCTACAACACAACACTCCTCTTGCATGCACTTGTGCTACTCACTTAATATTGTGCTTATGGAGGGAGGCAGATCATCTACTTGAGAACATGGCTTTCCAGGCAAAAAGAAAAAGTAATAAAGATGATGAGACATGAAGGGACTTCACTTACTCTGTGTCTGTTGCCCCAACACCAAAAAATACCACTGCAAACTCTCGCAAAGCAGGAACATACAAGAGCTGGCTTGGACAAAGTTAGTTCAGGTTTTCAAACTGGGTCTACACACTCACGGGAGCTCAAGGCAAGTTTAAGTTTTCTTCTTATGAAGCGAACACTTTGTGCTGGCTCAATGCCAGGTAAGAAGGTAAGTTACATCACCATCTGTACTGACAGACACATGCTAACAGACAGTACATTTTTCCTTTAAATTCATCTAATAAGCCTTCAACGATTGAAAAGGCAACCTGTTTTTTTTCCCCTAGAACTCTACACCACTTCTAAAATAGGATGGGATAGGAAAAAAAAATTCAGGAGGCACACTCCTTTTCTTAGATCATTCTATGAATTATTTACAATCATAAGCTAAGAAAACAGTTTCCTCCTATTTTATTATGAACTTCTACCCGAGGTTTCTTAATGTGATGTCATGAATTGGATATAAATGTTCCATAAGGTGTGTGTTGAGTGAGGAAACCATGCTGCTCACATTTTACAGCCTATTAGAACTAACCTATGTTTTCAAGGAAAAAGGAAAAGTTTTCCAATCATTAGGTCCCTGTCAAAACAATGTACAGCATGGAAACGACATAGGGATACAGTCCAACAGTAAATGCACAGAGCCAGGATTTGCCACCAGATCTGCTAAAGTACTGCTGCAGTCTCAGGTTTCCCACATCTGTTTTTACATTTACATCTGACCCTATAAAAAGAAAGGAACGATTTGCTAATATGACTGTCCTGCAAATGAACTAATTAATGTTCACAAATCCTTCCCATGAACATAAAGTAACAGGATTTGATTAAGAACATATTATAACTTCTTCACATGTTTATTCACACATTTACTACAGTGTTTCTGGTACCCTTTGCAGCTTCTCAAAACCTAAACACTAAATGACTAAGTCTTCAAGTGAAAAATTGTTCATCATAAATTGATAATACTTAAAAATATACTAGTACCTGTTAATTTTAACAGTGCAATAGTTCTTAAAGATTACTAATTTTAGTCAACATCAATAATATTCAAGTTAAAGAACTCACTTTATTACTTCATTATTCAAATAGAAAAAAGACTCAGAACATACTAAGTTTTGAAAGCTAAAAAAAAAGTAAATCAAAGGCTGGGAAGGGGTGGTAGTAAGGACAGTAACTCTGCTGGGAAATGACTTAAAAACTGCCTGTCCCCCTTTGCAGTAGGATAGAGAGACAGGGAGTGATGTCATTTCTCCTTGTTCAATGTGATTTCTAGTAACTGTGTCATATAGTCCAGAAGAGAACCTGGGTCTTACAGATGGCATGCACAGAATTGAAAAAACCTAGTATAATTCCATTTTTTTTTTTTTAAAAGCAAAGCAAAAAAAAAAAAAAAAACCCAAAAAAACCCCAAACAAACAAGAAAAGGCGCAAAACCTCACAAATCCCACACCAGCAGAAACAACAACAAATAGCAAAAAAGCCAACAACAACAAAACCCCCACAAAATACTATCATCAAAAAACAATGAAACTACAAAAGCATTCTAATTAGAGATATCTTTAGACTTGCTTTCTTTAGAATGAACTTCAGATTTCTTACTCCAAAACATTTCAGCTGCTTTTCTTAGTGAATGAAAGTTTCCCACAAAATATATACAAACCCTCTCATTTCCTAAAATGGTAGTTGAGTCCACTGTAGAAAGATAAGTTAACTTGCAAATCTTGCTAAAAATTAAAAAGAAGTAGTGAATAAAGAAAATCCATTAGGCTTGTGACTATTTCCAGGAAATAGAAAAAAAAAATTACACTATTTTCAGTGTTCTAGCACCCTAATTTATGGAGTAAGAACCTCCAAATGTCTTTAGCATTGAAAATTTTACAGTGTAAGTGACCAATTCAGGATTCATGCTGAGCACTGGGTGTATCTTAGCACTTACTATCACACATTTCGTAGAGTAATAAAAAAAATTTCTTCATCAGTCACTGAAGTGAGGGAGGAATATTCTTATATATGCTCACATTTGTGGCCATTTTACAATACTAAGTGGTCTCCAAATGAAGCAATTTGCATACATTTGCTCATGTAGATATGGCCAAGCACTACCAACAGAAAAAGCTGATGTCTTCTCCCAATTAATTTTTATTACAAATTCTCATGGGATTATAAAATCCAATATTCACAAAAGCTTCTAAACCGGAGACAAAATTTCCATTTACCAGCCTTAATAGCTCTATAAAGCTGTTATTCACTACAGTTTTGTACACCTTCCTCCTCAGCTACACCTAGAAGTGATCTTTTTCAGCTTAATTAGATCACCATAAATCATATTGTGCTGGTGGAGTACTGCATAGACTGAGTCAATGAAAATCCTCTCCTCCACTCTGCTTTCTTCCCTTCCTTTTCTTTTTAAATAGTATTAACCTTTAGGTACTCCCAACATCTCATGGCAGAGCATCCCATGCTTCTCTAGTAAATATGAGTACATTTAAGCAGGATGTTATAAGAAACTTGTTAGTTCAACAATTAAAAGGGTTTTTTTATTCTGACTTGGTCTTCCCTCTATATTTTCAAGCAAAGGCATGAAAAAGACCATAATACACATAAACACACTAGAACACACAGATAACATTTAAAATATATGCACTGCTAGAGTTCATTCTACTTGTGAGCCCTGCTGGGGGCATTACCCTTGCACTAATTTCCTCCTCATGAACTACAGCTCATTAGAGAAGCAAGAACAAACTTTGAAGTGTCTCTGTCAGAGGGGAAATAACAAAAAGGAAAAAAGAAAAACACTACCAAAAAATCTCTCACACTCAAAAGCACTAGCAAAATGACATTCCCAAACCAAAACAAAATCAAAACTCAAAAAACTCACAAAAACCAAAAAACCAAACTAATTACAGGAGTTTTGTTTTGCTTTCCTGTATTTTCTGTCAAAACAAAGCCCTCATGATAACCATTATCTTGGATTTCAGTACAATGTGCAGAACATGTTCTGTAAAAGTTTGGGGTTTTTTGAATAATCTGGATACATTTCCCACACTGTGATCTCATTGCTGATTCCAACATCACATACCCTTGACAATGCAAGTCCAGCTAAGAATTAGGAACCTGAAATGCTTCTGGTAGTACTGATAGCCAACACATGTGTTAAGCAGCAAAACTGAGGTGACGTATCCAACTTGGATGTAGACATTCCATCACTATAATGTTGATCTTTGGTCTATACTGTCTGCAGATGGCATCAAGAGCAACTAAAAGTTACCACACACAGGAGGCACAGGACTACAGAAGAATTTAAATTCATTCTTTATGAGAGAGATAGTTATAGTTGCAAGAAGCTGAAAATTGTTTACATTTGCTCTTGACCAAGGAGAAATTTAAAGTCTGTTCACCATGGCATACAGTGTACAGCTATGTAAGAAGATGATTTTTTTGAGGTATATACAGGTAAAAGTTTATTTTTTAAAACCACAAAAATAAAACAACCTTTATAAAAACCAGCTTGATAAATGGTCCTGAAGTTCCTAAGCATAGCCCAAGTTCTTTGTCAAGTTAGATTTATATGTAACTAAATAGTATCAGCCTGAGGTCTGTAGTCACCTAGGAAGTCTTCTGTTTCTCTCAAGAAGCCTGTGTTCCGCACAAGGCAGGGAACATTTGTGGGAGGTTGATAACCAAGGAAACCACACACACTTCACTCATTTAGAACTCCAGCTGAGTCATGACAGAAGATACAACTTAACAGAGCTTCAGAAAAGTAGCTTTAACCTAGGAAGAATGTAGCGAGATTAAGGATCATTTTGCAGGCCCTTTCTAACACCCCAGATTCTAAGATATTTCTCCAAGTCAAAACGCAGATAGGGATTTAATTTTTATGCTTCCTCACTCCTGGTGCTCTTGGGTAATCTCATCCCAAACTGTACTGAGCTTAGTGTTTCCCTATTTTTTCACTCCAAGCACTTCATTTTACTTTCATTTTTAAAGACATTTCTTGCCGATCTGCCTGCTGAAACAGCATCTCTTTGGAAGCACCACAGCAGTTGATAACCCCACCAAAATATGGCCTACATAGTTTGTACTTGCTTTGCCTTTTGTTACTCACAGTGCCACAAGCCTCACAATTGTTCTTAAAGACGGGCCACGAAGTGTTGTTTTTAATGGCAGTAAGGACGTAAGAAATATGTCTCTAATAAGAGACATGAGTGTATGTAAGATAACATGTTAAGCGTTGCTTTGGAGGTAAAACTAGTAATTTAGGAGAAAGACTAAAATACCCTTATTTTGAGCATATTTTTCCTAAAATACTTTCATTCTCATATGAAACCAAACAGAAATTCAGGACAGAGTACAGAAGCTGTAGCAGGTATTTAAACTAAAGGAAACAAGAGGCCTGAACCCAAAGCCTCCATTACGGATATCCTGTAACACATATACCTGATAAAAACACGAGTGGCACTCACAGAACTACCACAATGTTTCAGTTGCTCCTGAACCAAAATGTTCTTTCTTTGCAGGACTCATTCTGCATCTGGTTATCATGTAATCCCATCCAGGCTCATACAAGACAATTCTGATCTGAAAATCCCATGACAAAGACCAGATAATCACCTTCCTTAATGGACCAGCATGTGCAAATCAATGTTATCCTGATCTGACGTGCGCAGTTTCCATACTGTAATTGCACTCCATGAGAATGCTTTGCAGTCCACAGACAATGGTCTAGATGCATCCAAATTGATCTAAAAGCAAAGCCTGTATAAAATACAAGTAAACAGTGTGCAAAAATAAACCTAGAGAGTGAGTTTCACAAAGGCAGCACTACCCAGCAGTTTTATGTTCTAATCTTCTCTTTTAAAGCATGGTGGAGAGCCAGGTCAAAAGAGAAAATACAACAGCTGACTGTGCAAAAGTGTCACGACTTTGCAGACAAACACGCTTTGTTGGCTAATAATACACACTTCATACTCCAGAGAGAATTGCTACCTATGCAAAATCCTTGAGATTCAAGATCAACCTAGGAGAAACCCAAACAGTGTTGGCAACAGCACGTGCAGGAATCCAAAGGTCATATCACACCCTTAACTATAAAAAACACACATGTGAAAAAGGGATCTGCAAAATCAAACAGCACTGAATTGGTGTATGCCAGAGACTTCTCAAGGAAACCAAAAGAAACCAAAGAAATGCAGCCACAGCAAGTGAGTCACCAGGCCAAAAACCCTGCCAAAAAAACCATCAAGAAACCCACTAAAAATTTCAAAGTCTAACTAATCATATTAACATAGTCATTAGATGCTGGATAATTAAATATATTTGCAATTTTTGCAGCCTTAAGTGCTAGGAATGGGCATTTATCCAGGTAACCAAATGTTCACAGGAGGCGGCATCAGCTTTTGCATAGAAGTATCTTTCAGCAAAATTGCTTCATGCAGCCAATTAACAGCAGCCTTACTTTGTCACCATTTGCGTACTTTGCCTTGAGTCCTTGAATCTTTTGCTATCTTCTAGAGAAATAAAAAGTTGTTAGGTAGGTGACATGTTTTAAAAAGAAGCTGTTTAGACGAGGAATAAAAAAAAAAAGCCCAAACTGTGAATACAGTATTTTCCATGTTCATAGAATGATACTGCAATTCTTAAAATTAAACAAGGTTAACATTCAAAAAAAGCACAGTCACAATGATAGCTAAAAATAATAAAACTGTAGAAAACTATGGTAAATCAACTATGAGAAGCAGCAAAACATAAGTGTTCCCATTCATTGCAGTATACCATATCTAATATTCTTGAGATTATTCTTGATTATGAAGTGTTCAGTTTCAATTCTTCACATCAACTTCACATCTTTCAAAACAAAGTAAAAAATACATAGTTCTTTCACCAGCTTTGGTCCCCCCAAAAGGGTTTACAAAGGACAAAGAACAAGGCTATGACCTTTCAGCCACCTCAATTACCAATTCCACTCAAATACTGAATCTGAACAGAGAAAATCACCAAGGTGCATATGGGCACTATTGCTAATACAAAATAATCAAGCAGACAAAAATTCTCATGAGGACAAGAACCCACAAGAGCACCAGAAAAGTACTTAAAGGGAACAGGTAGAAACCTATTGCACACAGGCATACCAGCTGTACAAGTGAAAAGGATATATCCAGAAGGATACACAGACTGTGTAACAAAGGGAGTCACTTCAGGCATCACAAACAGGTCCTCCAGGAAGGCAGGTATCACAGCCTCACTGTACTTACACTGTGACAGTGTCCAAGCAGAAATATTTCATGTGCCCTCTCATTTCACCTATTCACCCATTAGCTCTGCTGAGACTTGGGTTTTATTTTAATGCACATATTTCCTTACCCTGAGAATATTTCATGATTGACTAAGAGAAGCTGGTTTTATTCTGACAATCAGAAGATAGTCTTACTGCAATGTTATGATCAGCCTTTTGGTATAATCTAGAGCTTAATGGCTTGCATAATTGCTTTAAACTCTCACTGAAGCATACATGTGAGGTACATCAGTGCTTCTCCTTCACAGCAGATCTGACCAAACAAAGTTAGTTTGAAGCTCTAAACACCATAAAATAAACTGAAAATATTTTACATATAGAGAAAGATTTATCTACACACCAAGCTTTATGGAAATTTTTATCTAGTAAATGGTACACACCTAAAAGGGAAAGAACAATGCCAGGAAACTTGCAACATAAAAATTATATTGAACTTCAGCAAATTACTACAAAAAACAAGCCTCACCAGAATCATTGCTGAAAAACTTTTCCTTTTTGTCTTTCACTGCAGAATGCCCCAACTCATTATTGCACCACATAAAAAGACCAATACTCATTTCAGCATGAGACAAGAAATAGTCAGTTACTGATAGGCTGCATACTATTTTCTGTTTTCAATAACTTCAGAGTAGTAAGGGAGTATTTAAAATAGACATTGTTTGACCAAGTAAAACTATTTCATCATCAAAATAATAACTTAAATGTTATATTACTTTACCCCTAAAAATATGAAGGAAAATGATACTCCTGAAAAAGAAACAAGAGTACCAGAAGTCTAAGAAAATGTAATTAGGTCCGTACTCTCAGAAGGGATCTGCTGAACAACAGCCATGTCTAAAAAGTAAAACAGCTTATAGTCAAACAGAGAGATTAATAAAACAATGAATATTTAACTTGTAGTTTGTAGTGGGACTTAATAGAGGTTTTGATTGTATGTATTGATCTAGTGTGTGCATAAGGTCCTACACATCTGCCCTAAACTAAGTTTTGCCTATAGCCATCTTGGACTAGTTCACTTTATTTTAAACTACGAAGGTGGAAAACAAAATTTGTATTTATCTGCTGTCAGTGAGAGTCTTCCATTTTCTCTTTCATTTTTAAGTATGTCTTCTGTTATGAAGAAAACCTGCAATTGCAGAATTTTACAAATTACAGCAAAAGGACAATTTGAGGAAAAAGTGACCATAAACTATATTAACACTGTGAGCAGTTCTGGGTGAAAAAAACCATTCAATAGGGACATGATGTTTGTCATTTTAAGTCAACTACAATGTCATTATTACTGATTAATATAATGCAAATGAGGTAGCAAAGAAAAGTAACGAAGTCTGAGGTTTTTTGAGGCATTTCAGCATGTTTGTGCATCCTCTTCTGGTTTTAGAATTCATAATTCACAGCTCATAATGTTATTCTCAACCTATTAATTAGATAATAACAGTGTTAATTAGTTTAGAAAAGAATAATTCAGTTGGAAGGAAACACTTAATCCAACTACCTGACCACTTCAGGTTGACCCAACAGTAAAGCACATCATTAAGGGCATTGTCCAATTGCCTCCATCACTGACAGGGGTGTGTTTGGTCTGTTGACTTTGAGTTTAGGCAGCCGCATTCCTACTTCAGGCTTGAAATATACTGGTTTCTTCCCCACAGAGAAAATGGTCAACAAGGTTTATCTAGCTATATACATCTATAAATAGAAGAAAATGAATATAATCATAATGAAAGAGTAGGGAAATAATCGCACTATATAAGATCCTTTACCCAGTCTCCCAAAAAACTTGAAATAAAGGACTCTGAATGAATTTAACAATAAAATGAACCACAAAAACATACACAACATTGATACCTTGTGGACAATTACATCCTTGTTCTTCTCAAAAACTTGAAACCACTTTCATTAAAAAACCCAAAGCCCTTCATCAATTTTAATTCTTCCTATCCAGTTAATTCTTATATTATTATTTCTTATATCTTCATCTTCAATTGTCTTTCAGCTATGCATCACTTTCAATCTTTCCATTAGATAACATAAGCTTGCACAATTCTTAACAGCAAAATCTAAGAGTCCAAGTTGGCAAGGGCCCTTGCTTTCCTTTAAAGCCTAATTTTCTCTTTACACCTGATATCACCTATTGAATATATTGTTATATTTGCATTCTAGTCCATTGTCCCTATGGTAACAGAATTCTTGTCACTTTCTCTACTCATCATTTTAAAAACCTGACTTTAGCAACAGATTCCTCCTGCCTTTCTGTAGACAAAGGATAGAAAAAGAAACAAAGCTTATACTCTCCTATGGCTTTAAATTGCTATAACATTTGAGGACTACATTTTTTGCAGATCCTTCAGTGTCTTTGAATTTGAACCTAAATGATTTGCCAATTGATACCCAAAACTCATTTTGCAAGTGAGCTTAGCATTGGGTATTAGTTTTCTTTGTGAAGTAAAACTCCCAAACATCATAAGCAATGTCAATAACCAGAAATCTTGCTTTAAGGTATTTTATTCAGTGAATTAAATAAACTCTTGAGGAATGGAAACAAAAAGGGTAAAAAAAACCCCTCTATCCTACGTTCTTCATAATAAGCTAAATTATGAATCTTAAGTATTACATACAGAAGCATTGAAAAACCAATTTTTCAAAAAAGCATTTAGCCTTAAATTTCTGCTCTTCTATATTGTCCATAATTACTGGAATGACTACTTGATGATTAAGGTAGTGCTTCGTCATCACAACAAAAAGTTACAGGGTTATCTAAATGTCACAGTCAAAATAATTTCAAGTGTGATCAGCAAGCCACTGCAAGTAACCATGTGCCAGCAAGAAAGAATTTAACCACAGATAATTTTGGCGTTTCATATTTATTCTGAGATTGAATTACCAATTTGAAACTGCATCCATTTCATTTTCTCTCCTAAAAATAAAATCTCTTATGAAAGTGGTATGTAACACATGGGTTTTATGATGTCTTTATGAAAGACAATTATTAGTTTATTAGTATCAGCTAGACTAATTTTCCTGATTTGTTTTCTCCACAAATATCATTAACAGCTAATGATGCTAATAAAAACACCAGTGAGATAAAAAAATGCAGGCTAATATAAACATCTTTACAACAATGTGACACTGATATAGGCTATTTTGTCACTCAAAACTAAGAAAAATGTTATCACATATCAAAGCACTTCAAAATGCATATTCATTTACACACAGTTTTGCAAAAGCCCTGCTGTTGAAGACCAAAAGAAAAAAAAAAACCAACCCAGAAAGAAAACAACTTGAGAGTTAATAACCAGAGGAGAAACAGAACTTTGAGCAAAACTGAACTGCAAATACACCTGTACGAGAGAAGAATAAAAGGTATTTTGATGGCTTGCATCTTCACATGTCTCTCTCTACTCTTATTTAGTTTCCTGCTGTCTCATAAATGGAATTAATTATTAACAATGCCAAATTCTATCATCCTGCCTGAAGTCCCCTTGCATTAAGTTTAGCAGAAGTAACAGCCTTCAGCAACCCATTTCCATGCCAGATTGAGGCTTAGATTCTCCTGGCACTTAGTGATATTAATCATGATGGTTGATATTTTTGAACCCTTCTGTTAACTATCCTTCACTAAAAAACCTCTTCCATCTCCCTGGGATTTTATAGATTGGGTTGATTGATCCTATCAATCAATTAACCTAACAAAATATTTCTTAAAAATACATGCAGCCATAGACAACAGATGAATTGATGTTCTTCCCATCTTAGGCACACAATTAAGCACAAAGTTCATACCTAAATTTCAAATTAGATCAGATGTATTCATCAAAGAAGCATCAGGTTTCTCTTAAATGTATCTGAAGGCATTACAGCTTTGAGACTTTTGCATTTTAGAGCAAGTAACAGACCATGTATGAAAGAAAACCTAACCAAAAACACATGATTAAAAACATTTACATTACCCAGAACCTAAATTGTTTGTCTTTCAGCTTTTTGTACAGAAACCATATCAGTGCTAGATAATGCATATCCAGATTTGCATGTGATTACTACTGTTGCTGTGCAAAAACCAATTCATAATTCATACCTGATTTCAAAATGTGTAATTTCAAGTTTATCTGCAGACACCATGATAATTTAATTTGTCAATTTTAGGAGAATAACTACCTAATATCTCTGCGATGACTGCTTTGCTGTTGATATTTTACTCCACACATATACTTTACAAGGAAATTACCAAACAAACGCATGCTCTCTTTTCTCATGAGGAAGACAACTCAAAATGGCAAGAAGAGTCTGTAATACAAATACTCTTTCTAGCAACAGCAAAGACAGGTAATTTTTTTTTTTCCCCCTTGGTTAATATTATCCAGACTGTGCTCATCTGACAGGAAACTATCAAGTGTTAACAAGTGCTCCATTGAAATCAAAATTAACTTGGTCAGTTCTGTTACCAGTGAAATATTATTCCAATCGAATAGCTCTTTGTTAACACAGTGTGAGGTAGAACTGTATTACAGTAATATAGCAGCCCATCTCTCAAGTTTTTTTGGTGTAACAGCCATTCTTGAGTTAGAAGGAAAAATAGCCAAGTATACATTCATCTTCAACAAAAGCAAACTTATCTGATAATAAATGACCCATTAGTTTGCTCATAATTCTGTCAGAGTTATTACAGTTTTTAGGTTCTGAATGACTGTAATTTACTGTAATTGGTTTGCAGGACAAGAGATAAATTTGACTTGCTCAATTGCAGATTCACTAAAATAATTTTCAACATTCAAATTATTTCAGAACATAACAGTCATGACAAAAATATAACAAAACCAAAGAATTTTAATGGAAGAAATGTTACAGTTTGATTTTTAAAAGCAGATTGATTACTGAAAATTACCAGCCTGCCTCAAAGTTGATTCCTAATGTTATATAAATTTTGTCTTGTACATAAATCTCCCCAGAATCAGTCTTTACTCTGATATTTAGAAGGGGTGGCTGAGAAGAGATACAGTTCCCTCTCAGACAGTTCTACACACACTGCATGGATATGAGGCTCTGCTCAACACTTAACCTGTCTCAAATACTTACACACTAAAATGTTACCACAATACAGGAAATCAAGAAAGCTGAAGTTTGCATGGAAACTTATAATCGATTTTTGTCTTATTAGGCTGCAACAGTTATCCACATTTCTAACAGTTCAGAGGTCTTCCAAATCCTGAAATTGGAATTGTTTTTACTTATTATTGGTCCTGATTCAAAATATGAAATGGAAAGCAATTTGACAACTGTGGCGCAGAGATTAAGAATTGTTTTTAAAATCTTGTCTTAAATTTCATCTTACAGCTCTAGAAAAAAAATCCACTAGTAACTACACTGATCTTTAAAGTGAAAAACGTAACAACATCTTTGCTGCCTTGACCTCCCTTCTGTTTACTTGCTACTCAAAAAGGAAAAGCTGTATAGTCTTTATGTTTACCTTCTTTTCAGAATCACAAAGCACTTCAGCTTCAAGTTTTGTGCTCTAATTTCTCCTTAAATAGCAAAAAAATCAAAGCGCTATTGTGCATTTAAATACAGTAGTCATTATTTCCAGGAAAAATACTGATCATTATGGACTCCACTGGTTACTAGATGCTTACTCCTGTGTGCTGCTCTGAACAACGTATGTTGGTCTCAGAAAACTGTACTCAAGGAAGGCAAATGGGCTGAGTGGCAAGCTCAGTCTTACGCAGGCGGTAAAGCAACAAGGTTAAAGTTCCAGGTCAAAAACTGCAGCCTTATTTCCAGTCTTTACTATGGTCAAGCCGAACCCTAAAGATCCAGCCTTATCATCACATTAGGATATGGTTCACGGCGGATAAAGCTTCGATTAGAATCCACAGTAATATCCTGAATAGGAAATAGAAATGGCAAACATATTTTTCTGATGGTTAATTTCAGCTGGAGCTAAAAGGCATTGGTAAGCCTTAAATCTCATTTTCCCTTACTCAAAATCTGAACCAGCCAAAGATGCATCTTAAATGAGAGTTTGTTCTTCCAGTAGCTGAGCTGGAAATATATTTCAGAGTAACAAGGTACCAAATTATTTCTGTAGAAGAAATAACTATGACCCTTCAGCCTAAACTACACATAACAGGTCAAGAAAGGACATCACATGATTCTGAGTTAAATATAAATAAAAAATTTGCTTTCTCCCCATAAAGATGTAGGGTGTGTAAAATTAGCACACCTTTAAATGAGGTATCCTTTGACAACTATAAAAAGCAGAGCATTTTTTCTCTGGAAGGGCCGTGCAGAAAAATAAAAATAAAAAGCAGAGCCTAAAACACAAGTCTCACTGAGGAAAGTGGCACACATCCCTTTCCACTTCTCTGGGAACTGAATAATGGACTGTTGTGCTTTGGGGGCATAATTGGAAAACTGTAGCAAAACTACAGCCTCTTCCTTAAAATTCACTCTACAAAATACCATAGTCCCAATCTTTACTGTTCATTTTTCACAAGCTTTTAACACAGATCAGCTTAACTCTGTTGTTAACTAACTCTGCTGAAATTAGTTTGCCAATACACAATGGTATTATCACTTTGAAACAAAGCAAGTGATTTAGAAAGCAACTTGAGAAAAGCAAAAATCTTTAATGATAAAAAACAAGCTTAAAAAAAGGTGAAAGGTTAGATTTGATTTTTTCACACTTTGAAATACCAGGTTATAAGTGCTCTTCAGTTAATTAGAAGAAAACTGAATAGAACTGGTTAACAACTCAACTAAAGGTCATCCTCAAGAATTGTAAACCCCAGAATAATTGAGCAATTAGAGTCCGTGTAAATATTTTAAAATTCACATACTGTTTTATTGCTTTTGTCCTTCATCTGCTATTGCCCATCTGGTAATAAAGCCTTCCAGAAACACCGTGATTTTTTTTTTTTTTTTGGGAGCTGCATTTCTAGTACAACTTGAGTACACTAAAAATAAGGAAAGAATAGAAGACAATGAACAAGAACATGGGACTGATGACACCAGAAAAAGAAATTATGTTCCAGCTCTGTTAAAAATAGTTGAAAATTTCATATAAAGAAAATAATTTAAAGGAAAATTTGCAAGCAAAATATCCCCAGTTTTTCACCTACAGTGGGGGAGTTTATTTACCTTCTCTTAATTATGTCAAAAAGACAGAAGTTTACAGTGCCGTAAAAATGTAGGACATTCTGCTAGTGTTCCTTTTACAATAATGGAATATCACCAAGCCTAATTATTCATTACCAAAATTTTACTTTTGAAGCTCATGTTTACAGAGAAAGTTCTTAAAAAGGCTTACACCTACATTTGTTACATATGACATTAAAAATAGAAGACTATTATATAAGAAAATCTTGAATTTCAGACCATAAAATAGATGCATTACTACTTTAGAACTCTCCTCATCCTTAAATGTATTCTTATACACTACTTATTGAAAAATAATTATCTATCGTTCTCTGAATTGAGCACTTGTGTTTATCCATCTTCATGTATCTTAGCACTCTAGAAGCACTTTATTTATTTATGATTTATTTTTAACAAAAAATTTCCATTAGGTAAAGGTACATGTTGCTATAACTTTCTTCAAAGATGGGGAAAATAAAACATCACCGTTACTATTAAATAATATATTTAGGGTGGTCCATTAAAATGTCTATAACCTCACAACCACCATCACACACACACTGCAGAGAACTTTTCTATGTTCATAGCAAACCTCTTTCTGCATTTAACTTTTTAAAGTTATCAACTCTCAACATGCATGCTATTGTGCATTGGTACAAATGCACTTGCATTTCTAACATTTGGTGATTAAAAAGTTCCCAAAGAAATTGCTTTTGTGAAGGTCATTTAAGAGAGATCTAACAACTTCTTGGTTAGTTACAAGATATTTCTGCACACACTGCTTAAAAAAAAATTTACAAAAAGTGGAAAAACTCCATTCTGACTAGTTTAAATACAACATCATTTCATAAAATGTCAGGTTTACTGTTCACTCTTATTTTACATTCCTTCTCATGTCGGGATCTCAGTCAAGTCACAGCTAGATTCAATTCAGCCCACATCAGATATGGCTGGTGAGGAAGGGTATTTCCTTTTCCTTTGGCATGGACGTGACTTCATGCCAGGGCAACAAGTGTCCTGTAGCCAGAAAGCCCCAGTGTGACTGGATCCATGCTGAAGAACCTGGGCCCCAGAATTTCCGTGTTTTGCCTCCCGGGAGAGAACCAAGGAATGGTGCTGGCTCACCTTTAGCACTTCTAAACCCAACATTTTGCCAGAAAAACACAACTACTATGAAATACCACAGGGATTTCAAGACATTATTTTCAGTACATAAATACAACAGCTCTTCTCCTGCAAGTGCTGAGCAGTTCATACTCAAGTCTGCCATCACTGACAAGAGTCATTCCACCGACCACTTCTCTTCCACACCATTCTCTTGTAGACATACTTATTTCAGAGGACAAAACCACCAATTAGTCTCTATTATTGAATAAATCGGGAGTGAGCAGGGCCTTAACTAGAGGGTGTAAAATTCCAAGTGTTTTCTCACTTCCTTTCACTGGATTTATATGGAAAACGAGCTCAAGGACAGAGAGACAGACCAGCCTAGAACGAGATGGGGTACAGTACAGTACTTACCCCACGATTTCCTCAAAACTGATAGAAGGAGAAAAAGAAGTAGTCATACAATTCTAGTTTAGAAATCTCTTAAGCCCTCTTCCTTGTTGATATAGCATATGGATTCAGTGTGACACAAATGTAAGATTGTCATCCCTGGCACAACACAGCACTATCTGTAGCTATGAATTCAAAGAATTTTGTTCCTTAAGATCTCCAGCGAGATAACTGAAGTCATCCTTCCTCCTTACTGTGCTGATGTGTCTGGAAATCTATTCCAAGACACCTACCACGGAAGTGATGAGACAGTAAAGTCATTTATATGAGACATATGAAAAGCTAGTTTAAACAGCTTCAAAGTTGGAAGCCATGAGAAGAGTCATCTTCTGGAATGGCTTACAATGGAATACCATTATTTTTCTTCCCCCTAATTTATCTGTTTCATTCACTACATGACTATTTCTACACCAAGTTACAGCAGAAGCCCTAGAGACAACAGCTTCATTAACTGTACAACTCTCATTCTCCAAATACCATCCATTAAATAGAGTAAGAATCCAATGAAAGACAGTGTGTGAACATGTAATTAAAGACAATTATAATACATACTCACAGGGAGAATGGGGGGCAAATTAAAATTGAAGAAATCACAAGAATCCTGACAGTCCTAACTGATGACCTACAGCAGCTGTGTGAACTGGCACGAGAGAAATGGAGTTGGTGTTTTCTCTTAGTGGATTTCATGGCCACTTGCCAACACCTGACATAGCCTGAGACTCAGGAACTCTGGATTCTCTTCCAGATTCTTGAAGCAGTTCAAAACCTTTCGCATCTGCCTCTGCTAATGAAGTTTATAACTCCCAAATAATCTTCTTGGTTCAATTCCAAGTAGTTTGCTCCCTTCTATATTTTGTTCCCTATTCCCCACTTCAGCTGAGCACAACAGGCCCATTCTTCACACATATCCAGAAAACTCAGTGCTAAGCACTCCCCTCACCTAATTTGACTTCAAACATTAACACAGCCCCACTTCAGCCCAACTGCTTCCTCTCTTGAACATACAGCTCAAACATGGCTGAATTTCTCTACTATAAATCCATATGTCATCTTTCAAGAATGATGTTTAAGCATTCAGATCAAGTAAAAAGCCAGCCCCCCAAAACAAGAGTGCAGAAAAGTACAACTTCTCTCCTACCATGCTTACTTTACATATATCATATCACAGTATCTTAGGAAATAAAAGAAAAAAATCTTAGATTTTTAAAATTTACTTGTAAGCCTAATGGTACAATAAAGATAAATTAGACTCTCAGTTCTCATAACTACAGTAAGCAACCTTATTGATGCACAGGATTACAGGAGGACTTCCACCACACATTTAGTGCAGCTGCTCCTTTCTGTGTAAGATACTTCACTTACCTGTGGTAGTAAAGCTTGTAAAACACAGACCAGGCTCCTACTATGACACCTACTAATTTAACACATCTACACAAAAAAAAGGAAAAAAAAAAACCAAAAACAACCCCCCAAAAATAGACTACGCCTGAGGAATGACTACAGAGAAAGGAACAGAATATCAGGCAGAGATTTCAGTATAATTTCACAGAAGCTGAATGAAGATGTAATGACTTGAAACAAGTCAAAGACTGTTTTTCCAGGAGTCACTGGAAAAGGATAGTACTTATCTGCAATTGATAGTAGTGCAGTGAAACAGCTTATATTGGAGAGCTGTTCACACACCTGAAGAGCAGTGAGGGAAAATTTTAGAACTGCTCACAACCAGAAAATGGAGCTGGCTTAGTATAAAGGAGAAAAAGAAACCTTGGTAGTCAACAGGACCAATCAGGAAAAACAGCCTCACGGATTTTAACAAACAAAAAGAGATATGTTTATTCAGATACCATGGACAGAGAACCATCCCATAAACATCTAGAAAATTACTATTTTGACAATCCTAATCCCAGTTCATTTTACAGTTCAACCAAAAGCTAAGTATATAGATAACAGTAAACCAAAATACACACATTACCTAGAAAAAAAGGGACAAACATTAAATTGGCATGCTTCTACTGATGGTTTACTTTGAATAGTAAGTAGAATGGGCAAATGAAGACCTGTAAATTATTCTATTGAGTCTTTGTGACTTCCAGTGAAATGGTACATGAATTTCAATATCAGTTGTGATACACCTGGCAAAAAACTTAGCTTCACATTTGCATTTATGGAGGCTAAGTCAACTATCTACATTTAGGACTAAGGCTCTGATATAATGCCAGATGATGCTATAAAAATCAAGTCAATACTCCACTTTTTGTCCACAAAAAATAGAATGTTAGTGATTATTAGAAAAACAAAGCAAAAAACAGAGGTCAGCATTGGATCACAGTATAAACCCAGTTTGTCTGCACCTTGAACACTGTGCCACGTTCTGACCACCTCATCTACAAGGATACAGGAAAAAACATTATTGGGAAAAACTCAATGAGCAACAGCAATGACAAAATAATGCAGTAGCTAACTCAGGCATTTAAAGGCCATGACTACAAACTCTGCATAGTCACCAGTGGCACAGAGAGAGCAGTTAAGTATCACTGTACACTAATATGTGACCTAGCCCTTATCAAAGTGAATTGGTAATTTAACACAAAAGGAAGCAGTTTGCTTGCAATAGGAGATAAACCGGCTGTACTCCTTGCCAAAAGATAAGTGAAAGCTAAATATTACACTGGGGACTAGGCAAGTTCACAGAATAACAGCCCAATGAGGGTAGTTTATTATGTAAATCCCCACATCTGGCTCCAGAAATTAAGATATAGCGATATTAGGGACAGTATCATAAATACTTGTGCTACTGTGTTCACTGCTGGAAACAGGAGCTGTATGTGTGATATGATATATGGTCCTCAAGCCTGATTCAGTCCAGACATATGTTCTTCTGCACCTGGGCTACCAAGTTTTCTATAGTTTAGTAGTTAGGAATTCAAAGCAGAATCAAAAGTTCAAGCTGTAGATCAGCATCAGTTTCCGTCTCAAGAAATGCTGTCTGATATGCCACTTCAACCCCAAATTTCCCTACGTCAGGTAGAAATGAAAAAATTAGCAACTTTGAACTTTTGTAGTTTGCTAGTGTTTACAAATCACCAAGCAAAAGCATCTTTGTGGACCAAATGGCTGCTTTTTTAGTCCTTGCCAGCATACAGAACAATTTGTCCTAATCTGAAATAAACAACAAAAAAGTACAAGCAATTTTCAGGGCAAAGATCTTTGACCTATCTAAAAAAACCTGTAACTCCATTTGAGCTATAAGAAAACAGGGTTTGTCAGTTTGCTTGCCTTCTGTTTTTGAGAATCTTTTGAAAATGAGTACAGAACTACTCCAAAGTTGTTTTTTGAAAGCCCAACAAGTTCTCTTCCTTACACAAGTACAGCCCTGAACACTTATGACATCCTAACTCCTTCAGAAATATTGTGTAGGTTCTCTGGAAAAAAATGCATGGTATAAGATTCCTATGAAAATATCACATCTCTTTTGGCCAAAGTTTTAGTTAATCCCTACTTTCCCATCTTCCAAATAAAGATAGTTCAGCTTACAGTCAGGAGGAAAAAATAACCCCAAAATTATAGCTGTGATGAAAGTTGCATTATACACTTTGGACACAATGAAAGCAATGTCTTTGTTATCATGCTTACTTTATACACAGAACACACATTATCTACTGTCCTGTGAAGCAAGGATTCTTAAGTGGGGAAACATTTTCAACCTGTTTAAGTCATCTTGAAGTAGAGAACTCTCAGAAAGACCCATACTGGTAGATAGAAAATGTGGTCAAATAAAAAGAAATAAAATCAAAGCCTCCTACAGCCACTGTGTTGACTATTGTCTTTTCCTATACACATCTGCACTGATTAAAATTGGCTGCAAACATCAATAAAAGCAACATTACTGGATTATTCTTCTTCTCTAGGCAAATGGGGAAGGGCTACACTGGTTTGATAAAGTTCTGGGATGAATTACTGAAGGACAACTGAATTGAATCTGCATTTCTTTTTTCCTGTATTTTTGTGTAACCTGGCAACAACTGAAACTAAAAACAACCTCTGTTAAAGTTTCTTACTACTAGCTCAAGAAGAAGACAAAACCCCTTCTGGACACCTCAAAAACAAGTGGGAGAGATCAATCATCGTTTTTCTGACAAATCTGTATGTTATATTCCTAACTTAGCTGGTACTGTGGCCACACAGATTCAGAAATACGGAATAGCTAATAACACCATATTCTTTAAACTTAAAAACTCCTTTCAGTAGTTAATGCATCACCGTATCCATACAAATATTACTCCTTGTAGTGGATAAGCAAAACCCAATATTTTTATATCACACCTTAAAATCTGAAAACAGAGAAACCAGAAATAGACTGCACTGGTTCGTTTCACCCAGAAAAACTGACTACATGCGTCTCCCATTTTAACCCTCCTATTTGCCTCAATTGCTACCTGCTGGGGAGTTTTCTTTGTTTCAGTCAGCTGAAACAGTCTCTCATTAAGCTCATTTCTTTCATAGCAAAACATCTCCAATCTTCACAATTGTTCCAGCCATTTTCTGTAGGTGTAGTACTACACTAAATTTTGCAGTGGGTATTCCCTAATAATCTCTAATTAAATTGAATGAGCTTTCCTTTCTGCTTAGAATTTCTTGACATAATTCAAGATCTAATATCAAGCAGCCTGGTTAATTCACAAATAATCTCCACCCAGATCTTTTTATTATGACCAACTCACACATCACTTCTTACTGCAAAGTGGGGAGGGGGGTGAAAAAGGAAGAATGTGACCACATCCACATCTTTTTCAACTGAGACAAATGAGTTCATTACTACTAGTTTGGCTTTAGGCCTTAAAAATGCCATCACTTTTGCTGCACAACAATCATCAAAAATTGTGCATATTGTTAATTATATGTAAAATATCTCAGAATATTTTGCTAACCAGATTCAGTCAACATTGAGATTTGTAGTCAATGAAACAATGTCCCATAAGGGAGACATTTGAAGCGTTATTCACTGAATTATTCAAACTAATAGAAATTTGCCATCTCCAATCACTAGTAACAAGTCTGACCAGACAGAGCACAGCCAAATTGAAAGTCTTCTGCTTTCATGTGAGCATCCTCTGACAATTAAGTCTATATCCACGATTTAAATACTAAATGGTCTAAATTCTTCTACATAAATTTTAAGAAACGAGCATTTGTTGTGAAAACTAACTTTGTGCAGGTCGACTGACCCATACTTTTTTCAGTTTAGTCCAGTAAAAGAATGCTGCACCTGCTATTGTGAAGCTGCTCTCCAGTGTGCTGCTCCCATCATTAGGGACTATTACTTATACATAACTACATGCTCAACACTTTCTTTGGTGTGACTCACTCACATTTCAGATGAAGCAGCAAGTCACCAGCTGCTCCAAGTACCAGTTCTGTCAGCATTCACTGTCCTTGCCTGACAGACTGGTGCCAGCATCACTGATCTGATTTTCACTGCAGCACAGTTGTACAGAATACCCTGAGCATGTTATCTGGTGAGTAAACACAATTTCTCTGCATTGCTCAAGTATCCTGACTATTTCCTGTCACTTCAGCTGTGGCTCCAGTGTAACAGTCAACAAAGCCAGTGTGTCTCTGAGCTTGAAGAAGTGTAGCTAATATTATAAATGAAATACTGTTTGTTAGCTATCCTTTACAAATCAGTATTCACACTTAATGCTACTGTTAAATTTTAAAGTTCAGAGTGTTATACCATTGTCTGGGTAGATATACTTTGTTTCACAAGTCCAGATCTCAGAAAGTATTGTTTGTCTCACTGCTTCATGAAAAGAAACTCCAATTCAGCATAATACCATCTTTAACAATATTTCCCTTATAGTTCATACAAAGGTCTTATTTTGAGAACTTTTTACAGCTCTAAAATCCTAGCATTTCCTCTACTGTTATTTCCTCCCTGTTATTTCAGTTTGCATAATTTATCTTGTTACATGTAAGAACTTATTTCAGAAATTAAAGCTGCAACTTGGGCATTGTTCTTCAGAAACACCTAATTCATATCTTGAAGTCTTTATTTTCTTCCCCAACTCACACTACTGCTCCTGCCATTTGATCCATCTTTCACACCATTTTATTCCTGTTGCAAATGATTTCTAATAAACTACAGAAATGAATCTGTATATTGCTTATTTTTTCTTCCCTTACTAGCACTTCTTGGTCTAGTGCTAGAATTGAACTTTTTTTTTTAACTGAAAACACAACTATTGCACCTAAACACACACAAGTAATACTATTTGTGGGGAATGGTCATACTAGAAAATGCAGGTATGCAAAGTAAAAAAAAAAATCATAGAAAAAAACCCCAAACCAAAAGACACCAAAGATTAAATTAAACAAATATTCCTTTTACTAGAAAACAACGTATTCAAGAACTAGCAAGACATGTTACTTTTCAAAAGTTCCTTCATATCCTCATGAGCTAGAGAGAAAAATTCAGATCCACTTGGGTCAAAACTGACAGCAAGCATGAAGCCTCTGAAATGCCCGACACAACGTTAGTAAATCGTTCTCCTAAATAATGCGCTTACAATCAGATTCAGATCCCACATTTATGTTACTTTAATTCTTTCTTGCTCCCACAGCTGTCAAGGGATTCATTAAATAAAATTTGATTAATTTCACATAACTAACAAGCTTAGAGCACAAAACCCCAAATAATTTTAAACCTCTTGTCCCAAAACTCTTTCAAGGAAGAAACACAAATATACATTGGCACAGCTGTCAACTCTATTTTTGGGTGGTTTAAGAAAAAAATAGAAACACTTTGTCCTTTCTAATATTGACATGTCTCTACAGTTGACATAACAACATTTCTTCATCACACCAACGATCTTGGTAAGTTTTAGAGTTTATCAGAACAAAATTTTTACATAAATGTACATAAATCTAACCTGAAAAACTGCTTTAAACTGACCCAAGAGCATCCAAACAAGATGTGTTCCTATAAAGTAACATCTGCTTAAAAATCACACACTGAAATTCAGTCAGATTTGTGGGTGCAGACTGACTTAACCTCAACAGCTACCCCATTTGTGCCTGAATGTCTTCTCTCCATCATTCTCTCCTCTTCCATCAAACTGGGATGTCTGCTGCACTGAGCTTCAGCTCTCAAGCTGCTGCTACATACACGCAGTAGCACAAGCCACCATTTGTTATGTTCATAAACTTACAACAGAACTTAGAATCACCCAATCCTCTCTGCCCCAGCTCCTAAGTGCAGCATACAAATGGCAAAATAAATCCCATTAAAAGCTGCAAGCTGAAGATTCACGTACCACACAAAAACCAGAACCACTGCTGCTTTTCTGATGCACACAGGCTACTGGTTACATGGATACCAATGAAGACTTAATATTTATTTTTGAGTTTCCTGTTTTAATTAGGTAGTTTGGATTATTAGACTGTTAAAGATATTAACAGGACTAACAATAAATTCTTGGCCCACCGTATACATATGGTGAGTTCCTTCTTGCCTATAACAAAAAGGAGCACAACAGAAGTAGAGAATATAAGTTCTTTCCTAATTTTAACTTGATTTTGGTACTTTTGAAAGCTTCATTTGGAATCTGTCTTTCAGGAGACAACACTGTAGATAAGCATGCCAGCCACACAAAGGTGTAAAGGAATTGTGCTGTTCATTGCCAAGCTTGAAGTAGGATAGTCATGGAAAGGCTTTCACCACAGGCTTCCTTTGGAGGACTGGAGTTAGAAATGTTGTAGTTGTGTAGCAAAAGCAAACTCCAGCATAGAGACACAGGTGTACCTTCTGTCAGTGTCACTTTCTGACATGGATGTTAGACAAAGGTAGTATTTTATTAGATTTATGAACTACATCAGATCATCAGTAATGAGTTCTCTAAACCAGAAAGCTGCAATCATATAATTTCTTTTTTTTCCCCTGAGGCTTACATCTATTTTGGGATTCAAATAACTATTGGAAAAAAATATCTATTTAACTAAAAGCACTATGACATCAACTAAAGAAATCAAATCAGATTATCAGACAGAATTCAGCATCTGAGCTAGAACTGTATTCTGTGAACACAGATAAATTTCTGAACTAATTCAGACAAAAGCATTATCAAAAAGTACAAAAAAATTAAAAGGAAGACCACCGTCAATGAAGTAGCAAAATCATCTCATTGTTCATACTCTTATGCAATAGTATCATTTAGACTTTTGCTTAAAAATACCCCAAAACTAGAAGACATTATGCTAAAAAAGAATAGAGACACTAACAGGCACAAAAAAAAAAGTACCTTTTATCACCCAAACTTTACCACATTTCAGATTGAAGATATTCACTGCTAAATTTAACATTCTGCTTCTTCTGAAGCCAAAAGATGGTTCAAAAACTGCAAGAAGAGAAATGGGGCCAACCTCACCATGTTAAGGCAAATGTTTTTAACAACCTTTTATCTACATGAGGTAACATATTAACATATACTTGGTACAAGAGAGCAATGTTCTGCACTGTGTTTCACTTACTGATCATTCCAACAAAACCTCAAGAACCTCTTTCTGACAAGGAAAAATCATTTTAGAATGTGCTAAATAGATCTACTCCCTATTTATAGTTCAGGAATGCTGTAAATACTGTGAGCAAGACTGTACAGATTAACATCAAACATCTCTGAGCAGAGGGTTACATTTCACAGCTCTAGCAAGAATCAGTCATCAAGAGGAAAGAAAATTATGTTATTTAATTCTGCTGTAAAATAAAATTCCTTAAGGACCTACCTAGGAACCATAAACAGCATCATGAATTGTGAAAGCCTGTAGCCTGAATACATTCTTACAGCAGATGATGCTCCACATTACTCAACATAAAACAGGAGACACATTTGGGAGTACTTCCCAAACAGCATGGTTCCTTCTCAAATAGTAGCCTGCCTGCTTCCGTGGAATTCAGAATTAACAAATTTGCCATTAATTCAGTAAGGGTTGCAGATAACCCAGCAGAGCCTCAGTTCCAAAATTATTAATCAATCTATTTGATCTCAAATGTCAAAAAACTTGGAAAATCCCAGAAAGTACATCTCAGTAATGTAAGCTAGTAAAAATACACTCCTACTTTAGTATGAAGGTCTGGCAAGCCAAAGCATCAAGACAGATGCCTCAGTCTTTATCCAAGATCAACCCAAAATATACAAAATGCTTCTGTGCAATTGTGTTAATAAGCCATGACAAACTTCTGCCACAAAACTACTCTTTCAGGACAAAATAAATCAGTCAGAGGAATGTTACTAGGATTCCTGTGTAGAAGGACAGATTAATTTGTAATGACTACCAGTACCATATCAGCTTCCATTCCAAATAAAATATATTAGCAACCTTTTTTTCAGGAAGTAAAATTCACATTTTACTGCACATTTATGCAAAGAATACCCCAAACTCTGAAAATCCTCTCAGGTCTGCATTTCTCTCCAAGACGAGGGCTGACAGGGGAACAACAAATATATTCTTATTGACTACAGTTCTTATCCTTGACTGAAAGATCAAATATATGTTTTAAGCCAATATAGTAATATTAAAAATAAAAGAAAAAAAGAAAAGTTATTTGAAGAACTCAAAATGAAAAGTTCTATTTGCCTGGAGAACCCCTCTAACATGGGCAAAATTAGTTCTACATTTACAGAAGGACAAGGCTGCTTCTGTTATCCAGTTAGTCTGTTGCTGGCACAAAGGGAACAAGTTTTAACATCAGTGAAACCACTGAATAAAGTATAAAGCATCAAAAAAAACAAAGCATCCAGTTTTGCTCAAGACTGGAAATGAGGCAGAACACATGGAAACCTTTCATATGTGCTTTTTACTGAAAGTCTAACCATTTTTGGTTTGCTTCAGGGTACTTTTTTTTCCACTAGTAGTTTTCTAATAAGCTAACCTGTATGTTCTGCATCACCTAGTTAGTAATTTTTACAGTAGCTGATGATTCTGAAGACACAGTTCACATGAAATTGTAAAATATTAAGTTGTATTACTCCTAGTTAAGTAGCTTTTAGACTCAGCCAAAACTCAATTGTATTTTTCAACTACCTGTGAAACTTATATTGCTCCCATACTATAGTAATTTTATCAGAATACTTTTCTAAGTTACCTGACCAAAATAGCAACATGTCAAGTATCTTCAAAGATATTAGCTCTATTATTTCAAATGCATTTTTAAACATACTGAAAAATACCAAAAAAGAAGCAATGCATTCAACACTGCCTGATGACTGAAGAAGCCTTAGAAAGTCAGTGTGCATGTCAGAACCACTCCCAGACAACAGACCTTTCACACCACAGAGCTTGTTTCCAGTCCCCAGCACCGACAGTCTGCCTGAATCGAAAACAGCGGGACAAATAATAATTGGGTATCTGTTTGCATATTAATGACCAATATTCTATCTGCAAAAACGAAACCATGTTATTCCAATCCCAATGGTAGATGAAGTTAGGCTGTGTTTAAAGCCTGACAACTGCAGCAGCTGCAGAGCAGCACAAACACTGCAGACACTTTGGAGCACACCAGAACAGCGCTGACTGGCACTGCTGAACATGACTTCAGAAGCTCATAAAACATTCCTGGATAATGACACATCTTTGCTTTCTGCAAATTCAAACAGCTGGTTCTCACCAATACACAGCTTTGTCAGTGTCAAGTTAAAGAAATCCTGCACACATGATCACAGGGAAACTCTGCTTTCACCACTCTAATCTAAGGGGTAAACAAAGAAAAGTGAACGCACACACTTGGGTTCACCTGCCACAAATAATAGAATATTCTGAGTTGGAAAAGATCCACAAGGGTCATCAATATCAAAGTGAACAGCCCATACAGGGATCAAACCCACAACCCTGGCATCATTAGCACCATGCTCTAACCAAATAAAGCCTTTAAGATTTGCCTTTGCTCTGAGAGTGTCCCACTTCTGCATAACATGGCAAAATTTCACTAAGAACCTCATATAGCCAAAAACTTCATCAATAAGAACTAAAAACAACTAAATGCTTAAAAATAATCTAAACTTGATCTGCAAACAGGTACTCCTCCATTAAAACTAAATGCAGTAACAATATCAGATCTGGACAGTTAACACGGGGTTTATTGGTTACGGACTGGGGGAGAGGTGTCCTGTTTATGGCAATTTCACTGATGCTTCTGGAGTTGAGAGAAGGATGCCTACCAAGCAATCCCCCCGTTAATTCCAAAGTCAACCTTGAAGCCTATTAACCATTAGGAAAGTTTCTGCCAACTGCTATCATCTCTCTGGCCGTGAGTATCAAGACAGAGAAAGAAAACAGTGATATCATAGGCCTCCACCTGGCATGAAAATCAACTATTTCCTTAATTTTGCTTTTATGGTGCTGCAGCTACAAAGGCTATTACTTAAAAATAAATAAATAGCATTTTGCCTCTCCATAATCTTGAATATTCAGAATGGTTTCAGAGGAACCAGTGGATGGATATAACTAAAAGCATTTTAGCAGGATTTCTTCGTAGCTTCAGCAAACTCCTCTTTCATCGATTTTGGGTTTTTTCACTGACTTATAACCAAAAGAACAAGTAGAGAAAAGGGCTTGCTTTTAGACTGCAAAAACTAATTATTCTCACTAGGTTGTAATCAGTGTTCTTTCCCACTTAGAGGGAGTAATGTTATGTTTGAAATAGGCATTTTACCTTTTCAGTGGGAAACACTCAGTGACCTCTTTCTTCTACCATAAGCATATCTTATCCTGTGACAATTTTAGTTTTTGATGACATAAGCAAGGTCATCCAGCTCTCCCCCTATCCTTCATAATGCAGAGTGGCTACAGTATTATCTGAAGTGTTATTCAGCACACCAGAAAAGCTTTCCTTTCACTGGGTATGGTGCAAGTTAATCTGTCAATGAGGGAAGACACTAAGGATGCAGAAAGTCTAGTTATTTCAGAATGTTTTCTAGCTAAGGATAGTCAATGTATGCCCCAACTTATTGAGCACAACCATTATATTACACATATTTTAAAGAGTAATCTTAATGAGAGTGAAAAAGCACAGGTTATTTAGGACCAAACTGCAAAAGAATAAATTACTCAGGATTAGAGCTATTGAGTTCAGCTGTGTTTCTCACACATTAATGTAACAGAATTAAAACAAGTATTAGCAAATATTTTCAGTGAATAAAAGCATCTGGCTATGATACAGTGGATCCAGATTATCCTTCCTATCTCTTATAAATTCTCCTTCCGTCTCAACATGGTAACCTACTAGGAAATTGGTCGCTAAAAGACTAGGAAAAACATGTAAGGACTGATGCAAATCAGTAGTAAAGTCCTTGATTCCTTTCACATGCTCATTAGTATTCCAAACAGAGTATAGGAATCCTCAGCATGACCTGTTGTGTTTTAACAATTCTGTAAAAGAAAGCAGTCAGCAAGTCAAGCCTTTCCAAAAGCTGTTTATAATGAAACATGTCAAATATCTTAATAAATTTTCCAGCTCTGTATAAAAATTCTTCTCAAAAGTGCATACAGTAAGCATATCAAAGCCAACAGTTAGGGGTGCAAAGGTTTTTTTGTTGGTTTTCTTCTCAAGGCAGTAATTTTTTTTCCATTTATGAATTTCTCATGTGTGTAAATTAAGCCTATGATCTAAAAGCTAAAGAATCAAAAGGCTCAGATTTTTATATCAGGCTTTCTCACAAACATCTGCTTAGAAAGAAAAGGTTTTATTTGTTTGACATCATTCAAGTTTTCAAAAGAAAAACAGCAACATTTGCTTTGCAAGGTGAACAGAGTACAGTTTGCTAATACCATTCCGAGTTTAAGAGCCAGAAAGTTAAGTTTAAAATTAATAAAATTGGCCTTAAAGCCTTTGGAACATTGAATCAGTGTGGAGACAGAGCACAGCAAAGGTACTGCAATGGCATAACTGCAGGATCAGAGTCAGATTAAGACTCTTGGCAGCTGGCAACACAAATAAAATGCCTCTTTCAACATAAAAAGCTGGGACATCAATATATTTTCTGAAAACCAAGTTATTTTAAATGCATGCATTCAGTCACATTATATCTGTGGAAAAACAAAGCAAATTCACATTATGGCAAAAATATATTTGCAATCCATAGGAATTCTGACTGTTTTTTGAAAAGCTATTTCCTTTTCAAAAGTCAAACTGATAAAAGACAAAAATGGGTATTTTTTGTGATGTTTACATGAGGATGAAGGTGATGCTCTTTAGTAACTGGATTTAGACAGCTAGCTCATTTCATGTAGGCCATTGGACAGATGGTCACAACTTTCAATCATGTCCAGCCTCATGGCAGTTCAAACTCATGACCAAGAGGTAAAAAGCTTTGTATGCCATTAATAATCTCCACGCCATCTGTTCTCTGTAAATGGAGACATTCTAGGACAATTCTCAACATATTTTTAATTACAATATTTGTTTCAAATCTTTCCAGAAGCTTACTATTTACCACATCAAGTTCTCCTCATTTGCCAAATATTAATTTCTCTCATTGGAATTAGCTATGAAAACACACGAGTTGCTTCAACTGAACCAACTTTAACTGGCATAGCAACCTAAAACTGAATGGCCTTTTCCATGCCTTAGTTGAGAAGTCTGTATTGTTCAAGGGCTTCTTCAAAATTTTAAACAAAACATTGCTTGCCTTTTGCTGATCTCACAGATGTGCTACGTTTCAACACACAAATTCTAAAAATGCTTTAGTAGGAAAATAATTGAAATTAAACACTTGTGCTAAATATCCTCAAGAGCACATATGGATTTTAAATTCCTCCTGGTGATGAGGTGACCTTGGTCAGCTGCCAGGCACCCACCCAGCTGCTCTCACTCCCCCTTCTAATCAGTGGAGAAGATAAGATGGAAAGGCTTGTGGGCCAAGATAAAGACAGGGAGATCATTTACCAATTAGTATCACAAAAAAGATAGACCTTTCTTGGGGAAAATTAATTTAATTTCTTACCAAAGAAAATAGAGTCACACAGCGAGGTACTAAGACCAAGACTAAAACATCTTCCCCCTCTCCTTGCTCACCTTTGCTCCCTCACTCGTGGCTCCTCTATCTTCACCCTCCCCGAGTAGCGTGAACAATAGTTCATGGTCAGTCCACAGCTCCTCTCTGCTGCTCCTTCCTCCTTGTACTTTTTCCTTGCTCCAGCATGGGATCTTCCCACTGGCTGCAGTCCTTTGGGATAAATATGTTCTTGGGGGGGCTTTCCATGGATTGTAGTGGGGGTATTTGCTCTCCCATGGTCCTGTTCACAGGTTGCCAGGGACTATCTGCCCTGCCATGGTTTCTCTAGAAACCACATGGGAATCCCTGCTCCTGCACCTGGATAATTTCATCCCTCTCTCCCCTTGGGGCTCTCAGGGCTGTGTCACGCATCTTTCCCCCTCACCAGCAGGCAGTGCTGCCCTTCCTTGCTCCATCTGTTGCCAAGACACCACCACTGTAGCTGTGAGCTCAGCTGTACCCTGGAGGGACTGGGGTCAGCCAGGGCAACCCTGGCCACCCCTCACTGAGGTCACCCAGCAGCCCCTGGGCACCCATACCCCATGCACTGCAGTTCAGTCTCACATATCTGTTGTCAGCAGCTCAACCTTGACCTCATTTTTATAGCATTTCTACAGTATTTAAAACTCACACCAACAGGAATTAAATGATAATGAAAATGCAATGCTAGTTGTTTCCCTTTCCCTTCTTTTCATTTCTCCCTGAGCTTCCATAGAAGTTCACAACTGGTAGCTTGTTCCATGGATACGAACAAATTATTTGTGGTGATGCCACTTCCAAGCCTGAAGAAATCTGAGATGCAAACTGCTGCCCCAGTCCCAGGTGGCAGACAGGGCAGGCTCTTCCCAGCCCTGTGGAGCAGCAGGGACTGGGCACCCAGCCTGGCAGCGTCAGCTCCCCAAGGCACTCAAGGACATAAGAAGGCAAAAGGATTGCGGGGCAGCTCTAACAGGCACAGGGTCATCTGAAATAAATACTCTGGTAACAGAGGGTTTAACTCCACACAGACTTTTCCTTTCTGCTGGCAGTGATTTGAAATCCTGATAAAGCAGGCTGACAGATCTGAGTGCCATAATCCACAGATGCAGGCAGCAAAAGCAGAGGTAGAGCTTTTAGTAAAAAACAGCCACTTCCATGCACTTCTAGATCCAGAAAAGAGTGTTGCAAAGAGGTTCTCAAGATAATTCTTTTTCCCTAGCTGTGTTTTGACCTTCTTAGCTCCTGTTGTTCCTTGAAAAGTTATTTTTCAACATGCCAAAATTGCCGAGAAACGAGACAACACTTTAAGAACTGGCAGAAGAAAATTAAAAAGTAAAATCAAGCCCCAGAAACACGCATCCAGTACAAAAGAGTCAAAAAACTCCCCACTAAAAAGCAGTTAAACCAAGTGACAAAAAAGTTTTCCTGGATTTATGTCTAAAATAGAAAATGACCTCTCTACGACCAAAAGTAACTGTCCAAAATCAAACAACTTATGTAAAATGATTCTCCAGGATTGAAATATGCTTCGCCCCCACACCATCCAAAAATACTCAACTAAAAAGACAAGGAAACTAAAGCAAGACCTTAAATTTCAATGAACACACTTGCTTACCCAACTAACCTTGTTGATTTCAAGTTAAAGTCCCTGCCATTCCTTGCTTCAGCAACTTCTCAGAGATCACTTTCACTGAGAAAGCCTGTGTGGAACAATGAAGGCAATGCAATCTTGCCTACATGGGAGAGTAGAGGAAAAAAAAAAAAAGCAATTGCCAAAACAAGCATTAAGTGGTAGAATACAGTGAAGAAAAAATAAATCCACACACACCAAACTTAGTTTCTTATAAAGAGAATGAGGTATAAAAATTTTCATTGAGTTAGAAAATGAAGCAGTATGAAATATAATCATCTACTACTACCTAACCGCTTGTATTTTAGGTTAGAGTTTTGCCTTTCAGTAAAGCTAACACACAAGATAAATAAATCTCAGCAATTTCTATGTGAAATCCAGACAGATTAATTCGTCATAATTTCTACTCCTTTTTTGGAATAGGCAATACAGGTTCCAGAAAAAGCTTATTTAAATCACTTTTCATAATGTTTTAGAAATAGCAGGTGTTTTCCAAGATGCTGACAAACACACAAAGAGACATGGCCATGATGCAGACCAGGAGCTACAGTGCTGCTACACAATCAGATGACCTATTATAAAGCTGTCCTACCAGGCAAAAGGAATGGAGAAATGGAGCAACACTGCATCCTCATTAATCCACCTTCATATCGTCACTTGATCTTCCAAACAGCAGCTACAGAAACAGGGAATCTACTTGTGATCATCATTTATGTTACAGCTTCAAGTATTCTGATCTGGAGTTCCCACACAATAACTGTTTTCTATTAAGTAGTGTGCATCACATACTCTCACCATAGATACAGCTCTTGTTCAGAGGCTGTGACAGCCTTTTACAAAAAAATGGTTGTTGAGGGTTCTTCATGTTGCTGTCAGCCCCCCCTTTCCTCCTCATTTCACTTTTTATTTCAAGACTTCCCCCACTATTACAGTCACAGCAGATCTTTCTTGTTCTCGCCCTAGCAGAACTCCACTAGAGAATCACACAAGCTACCAACAGGCTTAGAAAAACAACACACCACCTTTCCTGAGGCACATTCAGACCTAGCAACACTACCAAAACAATGAACTTCAGTTTTATCAAGCTGCCACCTTTTGGCAAACGTCTGGCCAGAGCCAAGCAAAGAGGTGCCTGCACTGTGTCTGCGTGGCCAGGTTTTGGTAGCAGGGTGGCTATGGGGTGGCTGCTGTGACCAAGCTGCCAGAAGCTCCTTCCCCCACGGCAAAGGGAGCCAAGGCCAGACGGCTCCAAGACGGACCCGCTGCTGGTCAAAGCCAAGCCCATCTGGATCAAGACCTGAGCAACCTGGTCAGACCTTACAGCTGATGCTGCTTTGAAAGCAGGAGGACGGATTAGAAACCTTCAAAGGTACCTTCCAACTGGAATTATCCTATTCCGTGCTGGCATATTGGAAATTGCATGTATAAAATTTCTCAGTTGAAGATCATCTATCCATTAACTTGCAATTAAGCCTCTTGCAATACCTGAGAAGCAGGACATTTTAAGTACCGTCATTTCTTATTTAGAAGTGTTAAATAAACTGAAATTACTGACTAACTGAAGGAAGTGGCATCCTCTCTTAGCTAGTCTCATTGAAGTAGTGAAAATGAACAAGAAATATTTAATTGTCTTTTTTTATATTTCCTAATTTTAGTGGGGTTTTTTTTAATCAGAGTATTTGCAAATAACTATGGCAAGGCCAACTTAAACTTCGGAATTCCCAAACTTTAAAATCAATTAAACTACTTTTTTGTAATTAAACAGATTACAGTAGAAACATCTGCTTCAGCTGGATGTTTTCCAGAGTATTTACAATTCAAATGTAGTGGTATTGTTTAAATGAAGTAGAAATTATAAAATTTAAAAAAACCAAAACCCAGTAATCAGAGTAGAACATGTCCAAGTCTTTACTCATGCCTGATCAAATGAAAAACTAATTTAAGTGCAAGACAGTATTAGCTGTTGAAATACACCTTCAGCCGATATTTGAAATTCTAAGCTGCCAGCTGCCCTTACCAAAGGTAAAGTTAAATATTTCTTTAAAAAATCTTCAAAGGCAGAAAGAAAAAAAATTGTAAGGTGAAATGTGAGCCATTGTCATATTTTATAAGTACTGAGTTGGCAGGCAATCCCCTTTCAGACGGGCTCCTCTGTCCCCATTACTTTGTAACTCCACATCAACTTAGACACCGTAAGGAGCTGAAGGAAGGAACTCCATCTCTTCCTGTAATCCCATTTTTTTTATTTCTGTTCCTGTGCCACCTACACTTTCTGCTGACTTCTGGACAGTGGAAGGGATCCAAATACAAAATAACCTAGCAGAATGATTAGCTTTAATCTGCAAGTTCTCAGATCCTGTGCCACCACATAGACACTTTTTCTGGATTTGCTGTTGGAACACTAACCAAACATTGTTCTGTAAAAAACAACCACTGTGCCTGAAAAAAAATGCCAAGTTTTTCAGTGTAGCAAAACAAACAAACAAACAAAAAAACCCAAACAAAACCTTAACAGCTTTAAAGATAACATTTTGCAAGTTTTCCTTTTATATTTTAACTCCATATTTATTTGGATGGCATTTGGTCTTCCAATGAATGCAAGAAAAAAGAAGCATTTTTAGACATTTAAAATATGAAGTATACTAAGTAGTCAATTTCCTCAGCCAGCATTTCATGTTCAAAAAATTCAGTCATCCTGCTTATACACTCTAGCAGTTCTAAAGCAAGCATCTTTAAATCAAACTACTGAAAGAACCAGCAATTATAGGTTTAAAGACCTCCAAACAACTATTTAAGGCAAAGGGAAGAACTGCACAATTAGAATAAACCATCTTCAAAGAGAGTATTTTATACCACAACACAACAACAGCCAAGAAACCATGACTTAGAAACTTGAAATAATTTCATAATATGTCTTCAAAGTAAAGGCTGCCAGATTCTAAATATATGTAATTAAAACCCTGAACCACACACCAAATTCAAATATGCATCTAAGTGAGGCTCCAGTGCAACAAGAAACATACATGTCAAAATTGCACAGCTACAGGTTTAGAACATTTGACAGTCTGAGATAAATATGATCTGTGGCTCACAACAGATGAAGCAGTCTCTGTTACTTCATCTCTCCAGGCATACTCTGAATTGCACAAGGTTTCACTGCACATGTACTGAAATGCCCACCACTAAAGAAGAAAGTTTAATCAACTTAGAGAAGCAATATGAAATGGTTTATACATATAAATTTATATAAACAAATATAGTATTACTGAGTACTGACTGTAAATATTTTATTCATTAGCTGAAATAAAGACTACCATTGCTTTAAACCTAAAGAATTTGCAGAACCTAATTATTTGGCAATATAGTACAGTGTTTTCAAAATTCCTACCTCTTTTGAATAAAAAAGTCAGTTTCCTTGAGATTTCTCTGCTGCTCTAAGGAGGTGAAAGAGAAGGTAAGTGAGAGTAAAAAGGAGTTGATAGAATAAATTAAGAGAGTTCTTTGCATCTCAGTGCATCAAGTCCTTCTTGTATTTTCTACTGAAGTTCTCTGAATCTTTCATTCATTGGCCTTCTATCAGAATGCCAAAATTTAGTCTGGTCAATGGCTGGTAGCAACATTAGTTTAGCTTCAGTTCCTGCTGGCAGATGAATCCTTAAGAATTGTCACTTAATAATTGGTACAGATTAACCTGGAGCAGCAAAGACTGCAACACAAAAAGAAGCTGTGACAACTACATGTGGAAGGGAAATAAATTAAAAATACCCTCCTATTCTGAGTAATCCGTTTTAAGTAATTCAACTTAAAGTTGGACAAAGTCATAGTGAGAAAGCAATGTGAATTGCAATAGGTAACTAAGCACTCAAAAGCACAACTGTTTTTGTGACATACTAGCTCTTGCAAGTAGAAACAGACCTTCCTTAAAATTGCAGTGGGTTTTAATACTATTGCATATTTGCTTTAAAACATTTCTTTTCAGTTTGTATTTATCCTCAATTTGATTTAGTCCTTTATTTCAGGCAAATTATTGTCTCATATAACAGAATTTTTGAAACAAAGTGAATTTTTTTGTGGTCAATTCTTATGGCAGTTTTGTGACACTCTTCCAAAACTTGTTCTTTTCTAAAAGATCAACAACAAGCTAAACACAAGACTTAATTTCTGAAGGCATCTACTTAAAAAACAGCATCACTATAGGGTTACACTAACCTAGACGGATTCATTACCTTTAAGAACAACATAAGGAGATTGCTCAGTTTACGAGAAAAGATTAAGTTATTTTTAGCTTGCAACCCCACAAACTTCAACCTGGACACTCAGTTGGGAGCATTCTGCACTACTCACAGAAAAAATTTCTTAAGAGAGAAACTCCTCTCCTGCTGCTGCCTGTGACACCTCAGCGTGCAGCGACCTGCTCCAAGCACAACTGAGCAGGCAGCCAGCAGTGCTGACACAGCTGGCAACAGCTGCAGACCCCTGTTTGCACAGACTCCGCTCTCAGCGCTGACAGCAGCGGCACACACGCAGCCAGCGAAGGGTCTCGGCGCCAAGGTGAAGGTAGCAGATTCTTCCTCAATGGAAGCTGGCCTAGTTAAGTCCTAGGGAACTCAGGCAAAACTTTTGCCAAGCTAAACACTAAGAAAGAGAAGGAAAAGGTAAAAAGGGACATAATCTTTCAGTTTCATTATCTTCCACGGTTTTACCCACCTTTAATTCTACATTAATTCAATTATAGAGATGTATATGCATTCAAGCTGCATAAAGCAGCACACTTGCATGTGTTTTGCTGCTGCAAAGTTGCAGCAGCAACTTTTCTTCAAACCTGGACACCTTTTCCAGCATTTTCTGAGTGTGCACCACTCACAACAGAAGCCAAGCTTTTTTTTTTTTTTTAATTACTACAAAATACAGTAAGTTATTCTTTATTCACTACGCACAGTAAACTTATACAACACAATTCAAATAGTCAAGCCCACAATGGATTTTTGCAGGCAGATGTGAGCAATTATCTCCTCTGACAGCATTAGCTCTGCCCACTGAGTGCATGGACAGTGTCAGACCAAGTGGTAATTCTTGCTAAAACACAAGCTACATCAGTTTAAATACCCACTGCTTACAGGCTGACTTTAAAAACACAAAAAGTCTGTCTCATGTCTGCCCATAATACATCATGGAATAAACCACACAACCCAGTATCACGTACAGAATGTAAAAACTACATTTATGCAATGTTGCCTAAAAAAAAAAAAAAAAGGGTGTAAGAGATGCTACTCATCAAATATCCTAGTGCTGAGTTTTAAGCAACTGAAAGCTTTTCTAAGGTCTGCTTGTGAAGAGGAAAACAGTCTTTGCACTGCTCTATCAGAAAGGGCCATTATAAGACTGGAAGGATCACACAGACTGAATCAGCACCTCTGTTCTCAATAAGGGACGTTGGTAACCTGTTGCTGTCACTGCTCAGCCAACAGGACTCCATGAATCTCACATTCCTGCTTCTGCTTTTCTCACAGCAGGTGGGCCTGTCTCACTGATATCTATAACCTTTTGTGTAACTACTATCATCTTCAGAGGTACAAAGCAAAACCTTAAAAAACAAACGACAAAACCCTAAACCAAAGAGTGAAAAACTGTCATATAATCATTTGGGTTGGAAAAGACCTCCAAAAACCTCAAGTCTGACCATTTACCTAACACCGCCAAGTACCCCATTAAACCCTGTCCCTAAGCACCACATCAACCCCCTTCGGAACACTTCCAGGCGGTCATTCTATAATTTTCTGGGGAGTCTGTTCTCACATCTGACCAAAATTTCAGTGAAAAGCTTTTTCCTAATACCGAATCTAAACCTCCCCTAGTGCAACTTGAGGATGTTTCCTCTTGTCTGATGGCTTGTTACCTGAACAATCTAAAATATAATTGCCTGTGTGAAAGTATCAGAAGAGATTTTTTATTTGTTTAACAACCAGAAGCTGTAAATACAGGCAACAAAAGGAAGAAAAATTAGAACAATACTAAAAACTCTTCCTAGTGTTTCTGTAAATTATGGTGCTTGTAATAGACGTCCAGGTAAATTTCTGGAAAAAATATAACAATGCTAAAGCAAAGATGCACATACAAGATTTCCATCGGGGAAATTAAAAGCAGGCTAAGCTTCAGTATCTGCAGCTTACAAGTGAGAAATTGAGGAAAAGAGACTAATCAGATCACAAGACACAGAATACTCTGCCACTGCTGCTTAACTGCAAGATGCACAACATCATTACTTCTTAAGTATATCTTCCTTGATAACTAGAAGAAACAATCCTGAATAATGGTTCATTTACTCTAAATCTTAAACCTCTAAAATTCACCAACCTCACCGGCAGAAAGCAACAAGACCTGGGCTACTCCCCAAAGGAGCCGCGGATAAACCCAGCACAAACGGTGCCTCCTGGGCAAAGTCCTGAAGTGTCTGAACAAGGCGAGCAGAGCCACAAAGAGATGGTAACGGGTCTCACCAACACATCCCTCGGAGCAGCAGACACGGGAAGGAGCTGAGAACGAGCAGGGAAATTCCACTGCTATTCAGAAGCAAAGAAACAAACTCAGAGCAGCATCAGATCCCATATCCTTAAACGGACAGCAAGGGCCCAGGGGCAGAGGGTGTGGGCTTCAGTGCCAAGTGATGCTGGTCAGGGCAATTAAGGCCTATTAGTGTCCCTGGGGCCTTGACAGATTTTTTAAGTTATTCCACTCACCACAAATTAAAGTCAGCCTTGACAAAATTTGTTTAAACGGGTATCCTTCTGCCCACCAGGGTTTAATTAATATTGAAATAAAATGTCATTTAAATACCTGAACAAGCATTAAGCAGATGAACTACAAGGATTAGAGCTGAAAAAGTGTTTTACACACTTTTCTTTGTCTTTTATCAACAATATTCCTGTTGGGATTATTTTCAAAGAGAACTTCGTAAAAATAAGGACACTTGACCAAAAAAATACCCAAACCAAAAACAAAAAGAAAAAAAAAATCAACGCCCTAAAACAAAAAAACAAAAACAAACAAAAACCCCAAACAAACAAAAAAACCCCACCTCCCTCAAAAAAAAGCAACAAAAACCCCCTAAAACAAAACGAGAAAAGATCCTGAAAGGAAGTTCAAAAGAGTTCATCTTTGCATATGGTATAGAGGCAAAAAATAAAAAAAAAAAAATCCAAACAATATAAAAAGGTCAAAACAAATTAACATTTACCAAAAATGATTTGAGAATGTCCAAAGAGATGTTTGGCTGCAGGATAAACTGTGATAACAAAAATAAGACATTCTCCAAAGTTGTGCAAATGAGAAGAAGGAGTTTAAGGTGGTGAGTTTAAGGTAAGAACTCAGTAAGATAGGCTGAAGAACATTTGGGGAATAAGTCATAAAAATTAACAATAAATCCTTTTCCAAGCACAACGGGAGCTGGAAACATCTCAGGAAGTTGTCTGCACCTTCTGAGGAGTGTAAGATGATGTGCAGAAGGTAAGTCACTGTCACTAGTGTTGATGTTCTCTTGAGGGACTTGAAGGGCTGGATTTAAACCTTAAACACATGAAGGGAACACAAACAAATGAGCCGGACCCGACAGTTTCCACCCAAGAGTTTTACGTGGACTCAAGCGATAAAATAGCTCAACTACTAATTATCATATGACATTAAAGGACAAAATATTGCTACTCCCAATTCTAAAAGCCTTTATGAATATTCCATGAACATTTATACCTCCATGAATAAGATGTATGTTTTGAGTAAATTAGTAGAAACTGTAACTAAAAACAGGGTAGCAGGGTTAAGGATTAGAGTTTGACATCTGTGAATTTGTAAAGGGGACTGAAAGCTATTGGAGTCTTGTCAAAGTGTCCAAAAGCCGTGGACAGGGGTCTACTTTGAAATACAAAAGGCTTTCGAAAACACCCCTTCCACATGTGCTTAAAGAATCAAAGCTGCCACAGATGTGAGACCCAGCATGAGGAAATACCTGGCTAATGCAAGGTGCAGTAGCACAAGGTCACAGATCACGGCAGAGAGAAGTCACTGGTGAAGCTCTGCAAGGCTTGATACTGAAATTGGAGATATTCAATTAAGAGCCCTAAGATAGCAACTAAGTGGTCCATTATTAAATCATCTCAAAATAGGGATGAATACAAAAGTAATCAAGTTTGCTGATTAAAGTTAGCTATTGAAGATAAGATGACTGAACATGAGCCAAACACCTAATTAAAGAGAAAACATCACCTGTAACACAGGTGTTATCTTAATCATAAATTATTGAAGATTAGGATAATATTCCAGAGAAGTTTCACCAAAGATATTCATCTTGCTTTTACTTGCTTTTGGCATCTTTTTTTCACTACCGTGGGCATAACCAGTTTTACATTGTCTGCGGAAAAACTACCTACAGATTATGACTAGGAATTCCCATCGACTGGAGCACTATGAATTCCCAAGTGAGTAACCATTGAACTCGGACAGAAACATGCATGCTGTTTTAACAAAAAATTTATTTAAAAATGAAAAAAAAAATCTCACTTTGGGTGAGGCAGGCACCTAATTGCGCTGAGAATCTGCTTCTGCAACACTGACAGAACTTCAAACTACTCACATCACTTGACTACTTATCCAGTTTTCATTTAGACTCAGTTTAAACTGTATATACGAGTAGAGAGGTTACATTAGAATAATGGAGACAGCTGTTATAGCTGCTACATTTGTAAAACTGTTTCTGCTGCATTATTTTGTGACAAGTTCTACACTGTGAAGATCTCTGCTTCTGTACTGCTTCAGCTGTTTGTGCCAACGGCTTCTCCTGGCCTGCGAATCGTCAGCACATCATGAACTTCCCTTTTCAAAGCAGTCTTTTTGTCCTCCTTTGGTCAATAAGATTGGGTACCTGCATCACATGTTTCACTGTGTTAAACTTTAGGCCTGTTGGAACAGCCTAAAGCTACTAACTTAGGGTGCAAACTACTTTTTGAGAATCACATTTAGCCAAGAACAAAAGAATGTTTTTATCAGGACCAGAAACTGATAAGGGATCCCCAAAGCAATCTAAACTATAGTTTTCAGTAAAAAAAGAAAAATTAAAAACCCAGCAAAGACACTCCCACAAACATTGATGTTGGTTGGGATCCACCCCTCCAACACAGTATATTGCTTGCTGTGCAATACATTCATAGCATGCACATTAAACTTGCATTTAAAAGTACCTTCTAAAATTATCTATAAAGTGAGAGCAACAGTTGTTAAGAAATAATTAAAAAAAATTTTTTAAAAGGTTCCACGGTTTATTAAGGGAACTGTGGGTCTGCATGCATGATCCCTACATTGGGCAAGATAGCAGGAAACAAAGAGAGTAGAGTTAGTAGCATGTGTGGATAAATATGATTTATATGGGAAGAGTCAACATGGCTTTTTTGAAGAAAAGCCTGGAAATATAATGCAGTTCTGTGAGGAACAACAGCACAAGGTTAATGATGTTCCATCTAAGGAATTTACAAAGATTTTCAAAGGCTTTTAAACAAAGCCAAAATCATTCATTATGGGGTTTGGGTTTGTTGTGTTTTAAAAGGAAATCAGGCAACCACCTGAGATAACAAGAAAGGCACAAGCCACAGATTGTAAATCCTTACAATTCATTTCAAAACATGTTTAAAAAGGTCAATCAGGAGCAGTCAACATGGATTTACAAAAAGCAAATCATGCTCCACCAACCTAATTTCCCCCTGTGACAAAATGACTGTCTATGCAGATAAGGAAAGCACAGTGAATGCAATACACACTGACTTTTGGAAAGCTTTTGACCGTCTGACACAGCATTCAGATTTAAACGCTGAGGAAGCCTTCCAGTTGACAAGTAAAAACTCTGAATTAAGTGACTCAAGAGATTCATCTGGCATTACGAATAATATACACGGGCATGGAAAGTACTTTGCACTGTTTGAACAATGCTTTTATTACATTAGTTATAGCATAAAAAAACATTCTGAACTTTAAATATATGCTACAAAGAAGCACTGTGTCTCAATGGCAAAAAGCATACACACAGCAGAAAGAAAAGCAAATAACTAGATATTAACCTGAGCATTAACAGGCAGCACCAGAAGAGCAATTTAATTCAGGAATTAGATTAATACTCATTATTACCTTGCTTTGTCTCTCTCTCTCTCTGTCCTGTCTAAAATCCTTCTTTTCACTTATTACCAGAATCATAAGTTCAGAAAGCCACATGAAATGGAGGTAATTCATTGTACCCCAGATTGGTGGGTTTGTTTGTGTGTTTGTTTGTCTGAAGTGTTTCCTAATTCTCTGGAGTTAAACAAGAACATGGTTGGTTGGTTCCATCTGACAATTTACAAGAACCAAGGAAGCGTCAGGAAGACCTATGGCTGGCAAGCCAACTACATCAAATAGTAGGCAACCTGATTACCAATCTTTAATAAAGGTTAAAAACAATACAACAGGAGAGCACACTTACCAAAACAAAGCGTTTTGACAGACCTGAAATATGTTTTCTTTTGAGAATTTGTCTCTCGGGCATTTTCCATTTTCATTTGGAATGGGCAAAACAAAAACAACACTTTCCCATAGGACAAAATAAAATGTAAGCTTGGCTATGTCTCTAATCAGATTTTTCAGCAATGAAAAAAAAAACCCAAAAAACCTGATGTCTTCCATCTTCTACTTCACCACCATCAAAACAAAGTTAGACAGGAATAAACTACTGTTCCCAGAAGAGAAAATATCTGTACCACTTGTCCAGGAGTCCTGCTGAAGCTCCATTCCAAGCACTTTCATCGATCCCAATTGTCTAGACAAACTGGTGTACTGGTGTCTGATAGCCAATTCCCCCTGTCATCCTTCCCATAGTCATTTTACTTTGTTTTCATGTAAGTTAATTGTTTACACACAATTTTGGCCTTTTCTGGTATTAAGCACAGTTCTTACTTTCATAGCTAAATAGAGTTATCCCAGGCTGTGCCAAGAAGTTACAGCATGCTATTCAGTAAAATTAGAACAAACAGGAAAATTTGTCATCACATAAAATGCAGCACTAATTCATTTTTCATGACTGAAAAAATGTAATTATAGAGCATTTCTAATATAAAAGACTTTGTTGCATAAACTTAACACACATTTTGCAAGTTCCAACTAATTAAAAAAAGTATTTAGGAAGTGAATGGCTTTAGAATGTTGTATGAATTAAGGATATGAGAAGAGTGACAGAATATTCATTCATACTTATTTTTAATCAACCAACTGGGGTACCAAGATATTGTTTATGAGGTTTCTGAACACATCAAGATCAAAAGAAATTACAAAATAAATACAATTCCCAAGCAGCTTCAGTAAGTTAAAGTCACCAATATGAACACCTAAAAAGACTCGAGTTAAGATTCAGTTAAATTATTTTAATTGAAACATAAATACTTACTGACAAATACTATTTGCTGAAAGCATAAAGAGAACAAAAATGAAAATATCCTTGGAATAAGCCTTCTGAGTTTAGTTCAGAAGTCCACTGACTGCTTTCTTTATCTAAATTCCTTGGCTAGAGAGAGTCTTCTTTGTAATCAGCAGCCTAGAAGACTCAGTATGGTAAGAAAAGAAAGAATAATTCCTAAAGATAGGAATTTCTTCCTCTCAAAGGAAAATCATAGGAATTCTTCTTTTTCCCTTATTTAAGCAATTTCAGCTCAATGTCTTCCTTTGTGCACAAACCAGGGTGGACAGCTAGCCTGCAGAAAATGCAGGTACTGACCCGTGAAACATTTCACAGAAACCTCACTTAAAACTGGCTTGTAATTTTTAGGCTGCTAGCACCTATTAAAAATACCTCTACATGCAAATTTATCAAAACTGTTATGTTCAGATGAGTTAATCATGCAGGAACATAAGACTGGAACACTCACTTTGGTGGTCAGAAGAAAAGAACTATACTCTTACAGCAGGCTATATGGAAAATTAATTTGTTTTTCCTAACACATCACAGCTGTGGACTGAGTTTTCAAGTGCCAATCAGTACTGCCATTATCATAACTCCTAATTTCTCTCGTTGTTTCTCTCTTTGTACAAGAATTACCTGGGGTTTGCACTGAACTGAGACAATTCTTTACTCTAGCAGTGATGAGTAATCATACCACTTCATTTGGCAGGCACTAGCTTTTCCAGGGAAAAAAAACCAAAAAACCAAATCTGGAAACAGTATGATTTTGCAAAGACTATGAATATGTTATGAAGAACTTCTTAACTTCATACAAAAGAAAATTGTTTAAAACCTAAGGCTTGCAAAAGCCAGTTTTAATAGAGTCAGATAACTATAGTGCTTCAAAGCAATGTTACTCAGCATTTACACTGCAATTGTTTAAGTGTCATATCCAAGTCAACAGTAAGGGTCCAGTTTGCATAGTGCATTCACAGAAAAGAGCAAATTAAGAGCAGAGGATGCAATTTAAAGGAAAATACACAAGCTGGATGGCAGCAGATATTTCATTTCATTCCACAGGTTTCAGAGGTTTAAGCATTTATCTTGAGAATCTAACATTGTCAAATAAACAGGTCTAAAATTTGCCATCACTAGAAATGGAATTGTAAAATGAGGAACCTCCTTGTACTTCAAATAATCATCATGGAAAGCAGAAGGGAACAGGGCACTGCTGATCCACTACCATTTAAGTAGGATGTATATAATCCCAAAAGTGCAGTGGTTTGAATAATCAAAAAAGTGGTAAAGTACAGACTCATTACCCAGACAGAAGAGTTTTAATCCATCCTGTCTCACCAAGGGAATATTAAGCTTTTTTAGCAAGTGAAATAAGTTATTTTACTTCACTTTTCCTATCAGAATTGTAACATGGAGTAGCCAACACGTTATAACTTGCTGTTCTAGAGAGGGAATTCATGAAGCAGAGTTCTCCAAGCCCTCTGGTTAGAGCACTTATCTGAGACAGGTGACACCTGTCAGGAGCCCCTGATGACTTAGGGGGGAGTCTCTTCTCAGATCTGGCATGGAAGAGATAATGAGATATTAAAGTGGCAGTCCTTCGTCTTGCACAACAGGAGATGTCTTGGAACTTCATTTAGTACACCCTGATTTTCCCTCATATCTAGACTCCCACACAAGTAACTACAGATCATCCTTCAGATATCCTACCTCCTACACCAGTGTCGTTCTGCAAATGTGGACTTTAGTTTCTCGCCCAGAAAGAGATAACAGCAAACTAAACCAAAAGTGTACTCATACTTTCATGATGACTTTCATCTGGCAGGAAAGATACTAAGTGAACATGGACAGTCAAGAATTTCTACAGTATCATCTAGTGAGACATCAAAAGATGATGGCTATAATCCTCCTTTACATTAACTTTTTGGAAAAATAGCAGTAAATGGTGACTTAGCACTCAGACACTTTACAAAGAGACAAGACTGACTATGACAGCAAACTATCAGTCTCTAAAGCCAAAAATGCAAGTGCAACACAGAAAACATAGCCCAAAAAAAAATGTAAATTCCTTTTTTGTTTTATTGACTTACTCAATGCTTTACTTTTAAACCTCAGTTGCCCTCTATCAAACTAGATCCTGTTACTGCACTCACGGTTCTTTTCCCCCTCATGTCAATTCAGCTATAAACTCAGTAATACTGGAGGAGGGAAACAAACAAAAACAAGTAGATATGTAAGAGCCACTTTACTTTATAATCTATCCAACGAAACTACAAGGGAGCTGTCCAGCTGGGATTTTTCCCACGTGCCCTATTCTCTTGGAAAGATTAGTTCTTTCAGATTCTAAGCTCAATGGCCATCGAAGTTGCTAAATAATAACACCTAACACTAAATGAAGCCAAGATTTGAACCCATTTTTTGGAGTAGAGATTAGGAATACAGATCATATGGATAGCAAAACACAAAGCTTCAATTCTTACTTGCCTGTAAGAACAAGAATCAGCTTTGTGATCCGTTACAGAACAGGAACTTCTTGTAGCTACATCATATATTGGTTTCTTTCAGAAAATAACTTATAAAATATAATATAAATTATATTCCACTTTAGAGAGACAGGTTAGTATGTCATATTACACAGCTGTAATATGCTGCATTTCAATATTGATTCTAAATAGAGCTAGTTATTTTCTAATGGATTTCTGGAAAATGCTAAATACTATCAAAACGTCTCAAAGGTGATTAACCTTTTATGAAATCAGAAATTTCAGGGCACATGAGCTGGGGAGGTTGCCTTCCACTGTTGGCAATTTCTGGACACAGTGACAGCATATCAGCAATTTATTGATCAGCTTGTGTGAACAGGCAGGGAACAGCCTTTCTGTGTCCTGGTTTCCATGTCTCTTTTCAGTGGAACAGGAAGACCCTTTGGAGCACAGAAATATGAGACTGCCTCTGCTCAAGAGCACGTGAGAGCTCGGAGCTGGAGTCTGGTATGTGAAGACTTCCAGCTCCTGGCTGAAGAACTGGAAGATTTCTAGAGTGTAGATAACTATGAGCAAACTGCCTTAGAAAGCTACAAACTCTTTAGCAAATCACATTTTTCCCATCTGCTGCACAACCGCTATTCATTAAAACATGGACTGCTATCTCCTACGAGTTTGGGGGGTTGTGTGGTTTTTGTTTGGTTGCTTTTGTGTCTTTTTTAAAGGTATTTCTTTTTTTTTTTTTTCTTAATTATTGTGAGAGTTTTTTATCCTAATAGCAAACCTACAAAAAATGTTTAATCCCAAATTGAAAAAAACAAAACTTAAAAAAAACCCCTTTTAAAATCAGCTATTTACAGTTTTTCAAATATTTCCTATGAATTAGAAATAAAGATGCCTGAAACTAGCACCGAAGGCCTCTGATAAGACACAGTTATGTGGTTTAATATCAATAACTCCTTTCTTGGAAGAAAAATCTTTGCCTTTTCCCCCACCTCCCAGGCTGAAGACAGGAAACTCTGTTCACCCCTTCCCTGACTGCACTCTCTGTACTAATAGCTTGGCATCTTTTTGGACCAGGACACAGAAGCCTTTCTGGCCTGGGTGGAAACATGGACAGCATGTTATCCATAAAATCTGTCTGCATCCTAAATGACTCTCCACCCTGCTCTGTCCAAAAGAGATTAATGAGACAGATTCCCCCTCTGTCTGCTGCTCTGCATGTTTGTGTTCCATGCTGAAATCATGAAGAGCTTCAGGGTAGAATTAATAAAAATTGATTAAAACAAACTGGATCTCTATTTTTCTTCATTTGTGCCTGGAAAAATATGTTGACACATTACATTAAATTTCATTAGTAAAAGCTGCAGTTTAGGATGTATTAAATATCCTGATTACTATTATTTTTCTATTTGAATATCTTCTATTCTTATTCTAAGATGCAGATCAACTTCTCTTTTTTTCCCGGGAACTCTAATAATAACTACACATTTTCTTAATACTCTTAGTACTGAAAGCATAAGGAGAAGAGACTGGTAAGGAGTTCTCCATGGGGAAGATTAAAAAAAATTACTTTGCTCATTAACTGGCATAAGCATTCAATCCATCAACTGAAAAGGTGAATTAATGAGTAAATATTACACCCAAACATAAAAATCCAGAATCTCAGGAAAGTGGAGAGAGAGGGAAGGAAAACTATAGTCATGTCTAAGTTCACAGAGCACAGAATTGCAGAGCTCAAGCTGAAGCAATGGCTTATCCCTTCCACAGCAGATTTGTGAGATCAGATTTAAATCTGCTTTTCTGCTTTCCCCAAGGATCCCCAATGCCCAGCAGCAGCCAGAAAGTGCAGCTGGGATTCTCTGTACATCTACTTCTGACCACAGGGATTCTCAAGAACTCCAGTCTCCCCAAGTCTTCTGACTTTACAGCCTCCAGGACATGTATGCTGTGGTCATAGGCATTTACAGCCGTGCTTTTTCTAACGAGGTGCTTTTTTCCCCAAAAGATATTTTGAATTTTATTTAGCAAAAATTATCAAGTAAGATAGGCATTCTCTCTGTTCACTGAAAGAGCTTTGTCACCTTTGTCATTTACAAATAAGTTCCTTACAGACAAATAGTGAAATTCAGTAAATCAAGCTACGGAGCACTTCAGCATCTAAGTATTATGCATAGGTTTGACAAATTTTATTTATTTCGATGTTTAACTTCATAATGTCAGAAAAGATTTAAAATTCTCCTCTGTATAAAGATACATATATATTGTACTTCTTATTTTCATAAACATGTCAGCACTACTCTCCTATTTAACATATCCATATTAATGTGTAAGAACATCTGTCTTTAATTACTCAGCCCAGCACACTTTCAAATAATTCCATCTGCACAGCACTCCAACCCTATTTTGTCCAAGCTTGATGTTCATCTTCAGTTCAGGATGATGTTTGCTTTCTATTTCAAGGCCCCAAAATATAAACAAATTTATTCCATGTACTCTGATAAAGGGACAAATCAGAAGAAAAGTGATGCTGAATAAAATATAATATCTATGTCACTTTACCAGTAGACACATCCAATCACTACAAGCATTCAAAATCTAAAAGAAAAAAGCAAACAACAAAATGCAGTCCAGCACAAACCTATTCAGATACCCAATAAACAAAACCTATTTGCTACAACATCAGGCATATGCAGAAATAATAATGTTCCTTCCATTCACTTTCCCAAACAAACAACCTTGGAGATGAAAACACACACTTGTCAGGACGACCTCCCCAGTGTGAATGCCAATTCTGCAGAACATTACTCTGTATGCTCTATAGATTAAAAAACAGGTTTTCAGGGTCAAGAGATATTTCAAGGCAAAAAGCTACATTTACCACATCTGAATAAATGGTAAAGAATAGAAATCCATTAACACAGCAAGCAGATCCACATTGCATCAGTTTTCAGTAGACTTGACTAATCCAGATTCCATTTCTATAGCTGGATATTCTCTATTTTACTGAAGAAATAAATGACAGATTAGACAGAACCATATTTAGATTCACATTGCAAAAGATAAGAAAAGAAAAGGTTGGTCAAACTGCAGAAGTAGTAACAACGAAGTAAGAAAAATTACCAAGGAATTAAGTTGCTAGGATACTGTGCACTAATGTGAAATCAGATATAGCAATTAAAGTAAAACTATACTTTCTGAATGTAAAAACAAAACCATTTACTAGTCTAAGTCTAGTAATGAAATGGAATATTGAAAACAGAAGTAAATTAAACACAGCAACTCAAAATGCTACATAATCAATTTGGTATCAAAAGCTCGAAGGTGAGTTGATACATTATTACAAAGACGGACACCAATGTGACAGTAGCAAGTATCGATTGCAGACTGCATTTGCACTTACACCACCAACACGATCTTCTGTTTTGGAAACCTGTGCTTTAGAAATATTCTCAATGTTACTGAGAAGTGAGTGGTAGCAATAGAACTATAGAATAGTAAAAGCCAAGTGTTAAAAAAAAACCCCAAACAACCCAACAACAAAAACAAATCACAAAAACAAAAAACCTAATCAAACAAACACCCAGACAAACAAAAAACCCCAAATAGCATCTACCTCCAAAATGTTATTAGAGTTGCACAGATAACAACAAAATAATCTAACAGCAGAAGAATTCTGATGGTAATAATAGGGAGAAGTAAATTCAGTCCCTGCTTCTTCAGAGTTTGAATCCCCTTTTATTTTCTGAACTAAACTCATCTTGGATATCTAGATCAATACTCAGATCTCCCTCCACCTACATATATGATTGAGATATATGGAACCAGACTCTTCTTTAACAGGACCAAACTAATATCATTCAATGAATTTGGATACAGCTACATGAGATATAAAATGACAGTGAGAACTCTCAGCAAACCTCCAAAGTATCACTACATTTGCTGCCATTTGTGGTGGATTGACCTTTTCTGGTTGGCAGGTCCTCCAAGTCACCCTACCACTGTCCTCAGCAGGACAGGGGGGTCAGGTAATAAGATGGGGAAAAAATCATGAGTCAAGACAAAGGCAATTTAACAAAGGAATAACAAAGATTTCATGAGGAAGCAAAGGAAAACAAAAGATTTCATTCTCTACTTCTCATCAGCAGGCAACATCCAGGCACTTCCCAGGAAGCAGGGCTTCAATACACATACAGGTTGCTCTGGAAGGCAAATGCTGTAAATAACCTTCCTCCTGCTTTCCCTTAGCTTTCCTTGCTGAGCTGATGTCACCCAGTGTGGAACATCCCCTTGGAGAGTCTGGCTGTCCTGGCTGGGTCCCTTCCCAAGAACTCGCCCACCCAAAGCCTACCAGAGAGGGGGGATGCAGGAGAGCCAGAGCTGGTGCTGAGCCAGCCCTGCCCAGCAGCACCAGAGCCCTGTGTGCTACCAACACCTTTCCAGCCTTCCAGCACAGCACTGTGAGCTGCTATGGGGAAATTAACTCCACCTCAGCCAGAACCAACGCCCTATTTTAGATAACACTTTAAATCCAGTATATTTCACAATCTCAATCAATCAAATCATTCTCAGAATACAGCTGAAGACATGATTTCTGTTTTGTCTGGGAAAAAAGAATCTTTTCAAAATAATGAAGTCCTCAAAAGCAAGGTTTCTTTGTTTTGCTTCACTTTAGTTTTCCACTGTTATTTTTTTCTCCACTTGTATCTTGGCCTACACACTGAAAGTAAGAAATCTAACTATTTGGGAAGTGAGTCAAAGAAACTTGTTTGTATAGAAAATCTCAAGTAAGACTCTGCAAAGTGTCCCTTTTAGTTAGCTTTTATCTGCTTAAATACTGTAGCTGTATGGGAAGAAATTCCTCAAAGGAGTGAAAATAATTAAGTAACCAAACTCAAAGAAATAAAAAAAACCCCAAGAAAAATAAGGGAGATATTGAAATATAGAATTTGCTTCAAACTTGTAGATGAAATGAGTACATCAGCTTAAAGCAATGATTTTTCTAGACTCTACTAGCATCAGCTTTTCTTTGCATGAATAGGAAAATTTTTCTTGCCCACTTTTCATCGAATCAAGAATTACAAATTCAGCCATGATTATGAGAAATCAGTGCATCTGCCAGTATGGAACAGTAAATCTTTGATACATTTCTTTAGGCACCTGTGATTTCTTAGGTTATGTAAATGCTGACCTTTGTATACAAGGTGCACCTTGTACATACCAGCTATGCAAGTTCCTCATTTGCATTAACTGAATTTACTTATCTGTATTTTGTATTTTATTTGATCAAATGATAGCAAGCTGAAGCACTTTTTAAGGGTGGTGAGACTCAGCAAAGCTTGCAAGCTTCTTAACCAAAACCACAAAAGATAAATAGCCAAAAAGATCATCTACAACAACTGTGGACAAAGCTAATAGTGTTCTTTGTCAATGTACTGAACACATTTGCTGTTACAAATATGGAGCATATTCCTACATAAAACTACTCTGCTGTAGCAATGTTACTGTGGAAGAAACAGTGTTCTCAAAAATAAAAACGATTTGAGAGTTTTCAAACCAAGTAAACGCCAACATTAAAATCGGGCTATTTCATAAATAAAACTCTCCAGACCTTGCACTACAGCCCAGTAATGTTCTGGCACATGGAGCTGACAACAGATGCAGCAGAAGGAGCATCCACACTTTCTGTATCAAAACACCTGTCTGCAGGAGCAGCATGGGGAAGAACAGCGGCTTGGAGCTGCAGCTCAATTCCGGATAATCCATACAACTCACTACATCAGTGAGCAATCGCAAAAACCTTTTGACTTTATACGAGTCATGGACCTGCTGAATCCTGATGCCTGGAATAAAATATTTTCAATTAGGTCTATGCAGGATCTTTAAGATTTTAAACATTTGCAAGCAGGCATGCACATGGCTGATTCAGAGATTTTGACAACTGACCTTGGGAAGAAAGAACAAGCTCTCAGTGGAATCTATTACCCCTTCTCTTTTTCAGTCAAAAGTCACTCAAATTTGCTACTCCCTAACACCTGTTGTATTACAACAGCTTCTGCAAAGCTGCACATATCTAATCCTTGCACACAACATCCTCCCTATCCAATAACAGGCTCTGCTTCACAATGCAGAATCAGGCAGGTCTTGCAACCCAAGACAACTTGTTGGCTTGTTTATGTCCAACAGATGGGCCATAAACTTTGAGGCAGCTACAAGAAGAAATAAAACTGCAAAATAGTTCTGATAAGCCAGGAGGAAGCTGCCTTCACTGACGGATCCAGTAAGCGCCCCTCTGTCCCCTCCCAAATACCACACTGATAGGTGAGGGAGAAACTGGTCACCGGGGGAGGGGGGAAAAGTTTGCTCTGACTTGCAGCCAAACATGTCCATGTCTTCTGTGGTTGTAGTTTTCACTTGCACCTGAATGAGCTAAGACATGCAAAAAGGAAAAGGGAGAGGGAAGTGTTAGCTTTGGGCTTTGGATGTCTTGGGGTTTTTAACTTTTAAATTTGACAATTTCAGACAGGCTCCAAGGATGGACAACCAAAGAGTATTCTTAGTTCATGCAAAAGCCAGACTTGAAGCTGAGAAAAGAGCTAGGCAGAAATTCTTCCTGAGTTTTGTAGGATTACTATGTTTACTGTGCAATTTAAACAACATAAGGTCTCAGAATACTATATAAATATATACTTACACAATTATTTTAATATATTCATTTTTATTAATAGAAAAACAATATTGCTTCATTTTATATATTCAATTCTTTCAAAATAATACAATATCTATATTTGAAACATGTTGGATTCTTTTTTTACTCAGTCATATTTGGCATAGTGCCAAAGTCTCAATTCAGCTACTCTTCTCATTTGCATTTATTTTTTTGCAATGTGTGGTACAGTCAGAGCAATACAATTCCAAATAAAGAAGAAGGACATACAGATATAGTAATTGTTTTGGCATTTGTAGTTAGAATATATTTTAGAAGTTAACGCACATGTGAAACAAATTCTATGACACTATCAAACTTGTAAATGTTGACAGCTGTAAAACTGTTCTACCTAGTAAAGGAGACAATTTAAGATGTCTTAAATTTGGAGCAAAACAATCAATGTTCCAGAACACTCTCCAAGTGCAAAAACACACACACAGCTCAATAGCGCTCCAGCTGTGTCCTGAACTCCAAGTTCATGGATGAAACTTTCAGCTATGCAGGCTCATCTGGTTGTGTTGCTACATCATCAGAAGAGACAAAGGATACATCATTTTATTTGTGTGTATTCTTGTTTGAACAATTTTAATGTTGATGATTACAAAAGGATAGAAATACACAAATGACACAGGGTTCTAAGCACAGTGTCTGAGGGACTTTTTCTGCCTTTGCTAAAGAGGTGCATGGCCATTACTTCCTCCTCCTGCTCTGTATTCCACAGACCCTTGTCTCCTCACCACACACTGCTGCACCTTCTCTTCCCTCTTGCTCTGATCCAGTCTCGCTGACACATCCTCTTTCCTCACAGCTTCCATCTTCCTCTCCTGCAGGCACCATGGTGTTTCCTCATCAGCCCCTCTTCCCTACAGCTCCTCTGCTAACCTTCACCACTCCCCAAAAGCGGTTGTGCCTTCACCTTCCTCCCTACTCCAGCTGCAGTTCTGTCCCTACAGGCGACTGCAGAACCAAAGGCACGGAGATGGAGCGACCTGAAGCCTCAGGGTCACTCCCTCTTTCCCAGAGCTGCCAGGCACACAAAGGATGCCACGAGGAAAACCCCCATTGAGGCACACAGCCAAAACAAAAGCTGAGCAACACTGTGTGCTCTACCCATCACCCTTAAACAGCTTCTGGGAGACACAGCAGCTGAAGATGCTGACTAACACTGCCAGCCAAGCGATCTGTAATTTTCAGAGTATTTAGAGCATATCTAACAGCTTTAAGTCGCAGAACAAATGCATCCTGGCAAAGTCAGAAATGATGAAAAATTTGGTCACTCTCCCAAGCAAAAATGTTTAGAAACAATGTAGGAGGATAGCAATTTTTTCTGGCAACTGACACTGCTAAAATAAACAACAAATCAGTCTTTTAATTTGTCATCCTCAGTTTAATAATTTAAATAAGTTAAATGACTTTTTAAATGTGCACCTGGAGTTAGCAAGAATTTAGCAGATGCCCTTTGTGGCAAATAGCAAATAATGACAACTTTGAACTTTTTTTAGCTATTGCACTCTAATCTGCTCCAACAATAAAGTCAATCTTTAAAAACAGTCTACTGGAAATACATCAGTTACCTGATCATATTGTTTTTTTCTTTCTTCAGTAACTATGATGGAAAGAAATCTTTAACCATTGTCTTGGTGCTTACTGAAAGAACTGAATTTTAAATTGACTTGTAGACAAACATGAATCAGCCTGAATACCACATAACGAGTCGATTTCATACGGCAGCTATTCGGGTGTCTCACTTGTCTTAGGCACCTGCAATTTCTGATGAAACACTTCAAAAGATTTGCTGTAAAATGCTCTGCAGAGGAAGCACTTTAGTGTGACGAAGCAAAGGAGAAACAGAAGACTGTTGCTGAATACCTATTAGATTAAATGTTCAATAACATGCTTGCAAAATATTCTAGGAGAATTTATATATATATGCACATAGAGTATTAGCACATTTCCACAATATATCTATCTATATGCTATAAAAGACACGCTAGCACTTAAAGAGTTATTTAAGTTATTTAAGACCAGTACCTGCTTTCTAAAAGTCACTCTTAATGAACAGCTGTAAACTTTTAGGAGAAGAAGCATAAGCCAAAACAACTTCAGCCTCAGGCACTTGACATGAAACTGCCACAAGTAAAAAGATGCCAAAACATATTTTCCTTTTTATTAACAATGACAAGGAAAAAATATCCAGCATAATTCAATACACCAGATATCCCTAACCCCTTTGTTTAAATTATGCACACACATTAATGACATTTCTGTCATAGAAGCTTCTATGAATTTAGAACATTTTTTTTACATAAGCAACTATAGATGGTCAAGAATCCATTTCAAAACTATATGCACTAAGAATCAATGAAGTCTTGTTAAATGAATGTAATGCCAAAATAAGGTTCCCACGTGAACAGCTTTAGTTTAGTAAAAAAGATTAACATTATATTAAGCTGTAATTTCTTTATTCTACTGTGAAATAACTTTATATGCTATTCCAAAGTCATAAAAACAAAATCTTGCAAGTCTGTAAAACTCATATTTAAAAATGCTATTCAAAAGCAGAAGTACATGTTTATAATTAATAATTGAACAGTAAAAATAAAATGCCAACTGTTTTCTGCATTTTGTGATTTTAACACACAGAAGAATTTTGCAAATCCTGTAGGAAAGTTTCCTTTTCAAATTCAGTCTCTACTGACAACTTGGTGGGTTTGGTCTGTCAGCAGATACTACCAGAAATCAATATATTTTCAACTTTCCAGATACACATTCAAGAACATTGAGTACCAGTATTGGGAGTACAGAAATCTGATTGAGAAGGGATTTGTTTGTTGGGGTTGAGTTTTTTTTGCCATAAAGTATCAACTAGACTTCATATTCTCTTACACATTGTTTTGTCCAGTAGTTAAATCAGAGAGCAGAATACATAGCCTTGGACTGAACGACTAGAAAACATTTCTCATCAACATCTAAAATAAAGCATTTTCATCTCAGAAAGACAAATTGAAGACTTAAATCATTTGCACCAAGCCCAGTGAAAAGTTGCAGATAATTTAGAGTCAGCACTTTCACACCAGTTTGTCTGCAAAGAGCATCTTAATCCAAGGGCAGAAACCCACAAACCTACTGAGAAGCTTTCAACTTTACTGAATAGACGTCTACATCCAGAGACCTCTCTGAATAATTTTCACCTAAGCCTGTTGAAAACGAGAATATTTTCAAAAAATGTAATCATAAAAATGAAACAAGTCAAGAATAAATTAATGCATACAAGGAGGATAAAAAGAACGGTCAACAAGTAAGGTCTTGCAAAGAATATATAAAGAAGATTGAAGAAGGAAAAATATTTCCATCTGTATCATTTCTTTTTAATGCAACATGAATGAAATTTTGATTAAACAGTAAAGCAAATTTCAAGTTCTGTATCAGAAGCTGTAGAATATTTTTAGTGTGATAAACACCATGTTGAATATATTAAAAAACAAATCAAAACAAAACCCTATCATTTTTTAACACAAGTAGAAAGTAGGAATCAAATATTCTCAGATTGTCCTAAAACAACAAATATTTCATACATCAAATGGAAAACAAATTCTACTAGCTTCTGCTTGTATCAGGAGAGCCTCAGATTGATTTTTGGACAAACTTCATTTAACATTCCCATTACCACACAGGTAGAAATGTGCCAATTAAATTTACTGATGATAAACCTGGGAAGAACTATCAGTGTAGGGAAAAAGCACAATTTAACATCTGGAAAAAACTTCATGACTTAAAGCACTGGACCAATACAACAGCCTGATATGAGAAATGGTAGATATTCATTCTATTAATTCCTTTTGCATGCTATAGAGAGTTTCCTGTTTTAGGCTTCCAGTTTAAGACTTGAAAGCAAAGAAAAGTTAAAAAAAAATTACAAAAAACCCAAAACACAAGTGTGAGCTCCAAATATGACAGTTCCTCTAAATGACAAATGAAGTAATCCAGCAGCAGTGTACATTAAAAATAAGGAAGCATTAAGAACAATTAATTCCTAATCGTATTTATAAACGAATTCTTGGTTCATAAAAGGGACTACAGATGTGGCATCTTAGAATAGCAGATTGGTGCTGATATATATTCTGAAAACTATTAGTATGGAGGGATATTCACCCTCTGGATTGAGGCTAGTCAAGCACACAGTATTTGGAATAGAAGCATGAGATACTTGTCACTATATAAAAACTGAATTGAGGAAGTCACTCAAGCTGTTCTGAAATCAGGTGCAGGAAATATCAGCCACAGAAAGAAGTATTAAAGAGATCCCATACAGATAAAAAAGAAGATGAAGAAATAAGACAATATAAGCTTGCTATGTTTTTTAAGGAAAATCACTGTATAACATTGGTATGTTATATAATGTTTCACCATAAAAGTATTTCATTCTTTTATTGCAGAAAGTATTGAAGCACATTCAAAACGTATATATTTTTCATATATCACAATATATTTTCATTATATCATATAATTTCTTAATTCTAATGAAGAACTTAGAATAAACTTTAAATTGCAATTTCATTATGACTAAGCTGTGTATTGAGGTTGAACTAGCTACACATGGCAGGGGTCTTTGTATAACTTTTCCATCAGAAATTCCTTATGATTTTTTTTCTCAGCAGACAGTCCCCCCCTTCATGCCTCAAATCACCTGTCTGGTTTCTCTCCCCTCTGCCATATTATTGTACATAGGTTCTATCCCTCTCCTTTCTATCCAGCATTTCAGAACCCTTTGCACTTTCCTATCTCTTAACTCACCACAATATCTTAGGCTACCACGTGAATGCAGCTTTGTGCTGCCCAGGAGAAAGAAAAGGATCCAAGTTTGGATTCCATCTGAAGCCTCTTCCACATGAGTGCACTGGTGTCTTCCAGCCTTGCAAATCTTACCCTCCTCCCTAGACGCCTGCTCCACGTACATGTGCACACTCAGGTCTGCAGTGTAGCAAGATCAGTCTTGAAACTCCAAAACTGGTTTGGCAGCTCCCCTCATCGGAGTCTATGGAAGCCAATACTAAAAACAGTATATCTGCCACTGAAAATTTAGTGGATGCGCTTCACATACATAATGAAATTCATAGTATGATATTTTTCAGATGTATTACCATTTAATCTTGCTTGCAAATAGCCTAATCTCGTACAGGAGAATTACTGCTTAACAAAAAAAAAAAAAAAACTCAAAGAAAGAAAGAAAATGTTTATTAAACCACATTCAATGCAAAATTAGAGGCCTTCCAAGTGACCTCCTGGTGTTGCTACTTTCAGGTTGTTTTTTGTGAAAAGAGGAGGTTGCATTAACATTTGTATTTGTTACCATTTCAAACTACATTTTTTCAGGGTTAATAAGCTCAAATGCTTGCAAAACAAGGGGAAACATGAAAAGTACTGGAAGTATTTATATTAGACACTTGTGTTTCCATTTGTTCAGCTGATCTTGGAGACAAAGAAGTTCACAGCTTTAACATAAGAACTCCCACTGCTACAAACAGTAAGGAATTTAACCAAAATTAACTTAAATGATTGCCTTTAAGGAATGGCAAGTGGACACCCACCCATTTCATAGAAATTAATTAAGTCTCTTCAGCAAAGAGCATCTGTTTCATGAAAGTAGGACAAAGGCTGGAATGAAGCACAGCCTTTCACATCCAGCATTAACCAGATGACCCACGATGACCTGGAACAGCATAATTCTGACTCTGTTGAACTAGCCAGTGACAGGTCTTCCATAACTCAGTTGTACTGACAACATCACCTAAAAAACAAATAGTGCACATTTTTGATGTGCCTTTTATTTACAGAGAGCAAAAATAAACACTGTAGGGGGGAGTTTTCATTTTTCACTTTCAGAACACTTAAGTTCTCTGTACTTTTGCCCATTTTCTTGTCAGACAAGTCATGTATGGACACATATTAGCTTTGAATGCAGTGCAAATCCAGTGAAGAAAAAAATATATATGGAGAGAGAGCTATACTTAGCTTAAAAGTTTATATATAAATATAGTTAAAACATGCATATTCAACAAATGCAACATACACACTATGTTTTTTTTCTTAAATAACAGAAAATGCAACCTGGCTTTTTTTCCAAATTTCTGCACATGAATGTCTACTGACCACAATGGATACTGCATTTTAAGGTGGCCTACATCTCACTCAAAACTCTGAATTTCAACATGCATTTTAAGCCTTCTACTCCAAGACTAATGACTAGATGTTTAGTACAGTGATAGGATGATTTGATACTAAAAACTTCCACTGAGAAGAAAAGGACACGTATTAACAAAAAGTTAAATGGCTGTGTTTGCAAACAGAAGAGTGAGGAAAACCAATGTATTAAAGATGAACCACACATGGCTAATTAGCTCAGCCACAGTCCCATGATGTTTCTAGTTCAGGGACTTGTTTGGAGAACTCCACTTTCAGCCTCCTGACCTTGCAGTAAGGTGGTGAGCTGTAACTACTCAGAAGATACACCTCATGCAGAATAAGACAGGCTCAACTCAAGAACTAGTGCAGAATGAAGAGCTCAACTTCACTTCATACTTTGTCTGATGGCATTTTGTGACAGAAAGCCTCAAAAATGAGAATGTTGAAGGATACTTGCCAGCAGACCCAGCAACAAGACAAAACATTTAAAGGACCAATAGTCAATAACTTAGCCAACATTTTAGGTGGCCGAAAGCTTTATTTATTATATTACTTTTCTAAACAAATTTTAGTACTTCCATAATCTCAGAAGACTATTTGGTGAGGTGGGGGAAGAGTTTTTGATTTGCTGAGATCACCAGACAACTTAAAAACACGAACAAGTGCAGAGTGCAGAACAGCAGCACTTATTTAACAAATCCATTCTGGGATGCAGCTGCTGACAAACAAGCATAGATAAAATGCTCCTGTTATATGTATGAGGTTCCTACATGGCAATTACTTAAGATTTACAGTTTATGCACTCAGCAAGTAGAGAAAAATGCCAACACTCTTGTGTGGCTGAATGACTTTTCACATACTGTGACTGCACCTCTGAATTTTCACAAGCAGGCACACAGCAGACACATGGGAATACCTACAATTCCAACTGCAATTGCAAGGAATCATAGACAACGCACAAGTTACAGCTACAAAAGCATCTCGGTTTTATCTGAGTATTGAAGCCAATTACTTATGTGGTTCACAACACAAATAAAAAGAATTGCCAATAATACAGTCCCACATAGATGAAAAAAACCCCCACAATCATCTTTGATTCAGCTTGAATAACTGGTTTTATGGTAGAAGAGTTGGACTTCATTTATTTATATCTTAAAGTATTTTCAGTAAAGTTTCAGGCACACTTTAAGTTCTTCAGGGAAGGAGGGAGAGACAAGGGTGGCTGGCAAAAAAACCCACAAAAACTGGTTTCCTGGATATAGGGAATATATGCATAGAGTCAGGTAAATAATTGAATTAGATTCATTAAATATCATGCGATAATTGTCATATCTTCTTTACCATTCATTTTCAGTATTGATATAGAGTACAGACATATCAAAACAATTCTTTATCTCATAACTTCCATTTAATTCCCCTATGTTTGCAATGTTATGCACAGATAGAGGTTTTCAGGATTAATCAAACATGACAAACACTGTGAAACAAATCTCAAAAAAACTGTTCACTCTCATAGCCTGAGTAGCCTTAGAGCTCAGTTTAGGCAGTATTAACTTTAAAAAGTTAGATCCAAGGGTGCTGAGATCCCATTATCAGGGAAAAGAAGGAGTAAGCACTTACTAAATATTAAACACTTCCTTTAAATTCCATACTTGGAAGAAAGACTTCAAGTTAAAATCTCTTTATATGTCTTCTTTTTTTTTAATTTGAACTCTGGTGTATGAGTTGTCTAAAGCTGTACTGAAGAAACAAACCAAAGTCCTTCTCTACACTGAAGTTACACTAAAGAGTTTTTCTTTGAATATATTTGAAAGCAGTTACTGTAACTGTGGCAACTGAAAAACAAGGAAAACAAAGGGAAAGTTCTTGCACATATCAAAAGAAGGTATCTAAGTGGTACAGTGGCAGCAAAAACTGAGATATTGTTATGAAAAACAAAGTAGTTCTCTGTTGTGCCCTTCTCACAACCTGCATCCCCCTTCCAGAGATACAGTGAAAGTTGTTGGATTTCGTTGTCCTTTTACTAAATCAGAAATTAATGTTAAGTGTTATCTCCATTACCCTTACTCACATCCAAACAAGAGGAAAAGACAAAACCCACAGAACTCTGTTGTATGTCCAAGGTAAGAAGGGGCTGAAGTTTCAGGTGACAATGTGTTCCTTATGTCTTTAGCCCGAAGCAGACAACAATTCTATGTTTATTCAGAATTATTCTTCAACTAATTGAATAAATTATCAAGCCTTAAGCCATCACACTGACATAACAACAACAAACAAAACCAAAAAAGAAACAAACAAGCCAAACAAAAAAACCCCATAAAAACCTAGACAATGGAGGAAGAAGAGCTGAAGTAGCAAATTTAAAGAGAATAAAACCTGAAAGTGGGATACAAAGCCTAAGAGATCTTGGAAATCAAAAAATATTGAAAAAAACCCATTTTCTCACAAATAAAAATGCAAACTATTTTATGGTTCCTTTACTTTGTGGCATTTTCTTGGATTAGAAAAGTAACCTTATATATGGTGTCATCTTGCATTTCATGTATAAATTATCCATTGTAATATAACCCAAGGGAAAAAACCTACAGTGCCAATCTAAATTATTTCAAATATAAGTCACCTAAAAATCAGCACCTCATTCAGATCTCTCCCCACCTTGGCAATACTCAGGTGGGGGGAAAAATAAAAAAACAACATAGCATTATTTTAATGTACTTAGAAAGCAAATCTGAGCATTAGTGATCACAGAATCACAGAATTAGAGAATGGCCTGGATTGGAAGGGACTTTAAAGATCTTCTATTTCCAACCTCCATGCCATGGCCTGGGACCCCTTTCATGCTTTTGGAATCTTTATATTTCCCAGAACCTAAACAGAACAAAAAAAAAAAAAAAAGAGAGAGAATTTTTATCATATTTCCTCTGTTATGAAACAATAATAACACTCTCTCTTCCTCAGATCTGAGGGTCAACCAGCATCCATTTGCTAAAAATTATTTTGGAATGTTGTAGAAATCACAGGACATTTTCAAAGCAATGGGCTTAAATTAGATTGTTAAATAGCATCTGTAACAGAAAAATCAGTAAAACAACAGTAGCTCTGACTCTAACACCTCACTCCTTCACATGTTCATGCTTAGCTGCTTTGAAGGGAGTGGGCTGGTGCAGAAAGACTTACAAGTGGTCACTCATTTATTTATTGACAGCGCAGACACACCAACAATACAGTGCACAAATGATCAGTTTCAGTTGCTTTGAATCAGAAGACTTGAACTAACTACTTGAAATAAATTATCTCCCTTTCCAGACAAATGTTTCTTTAGGAGAACACTTGCACATAGAAGGACATGATTTGGGGGTTCAGTGTTCCTTAAGAAAAAGAGGAAAATACTGCAAAAATTCAGTACTTCCACTATTCATGAGTATGTGCTAATCCCAAAGTCAAACTACATGCTGTGAGAAAAAACAAACTTCTTAATAATTTTCAGTTTATTATATTCATTCAGAAAACTTCTGCACACTTGTACCCAATTACATTTAGGAACACATAATCTATTAACACACCCCTTTAAAAAGTAAATAGTCTGCTAACCCATGCAAATTGAACCGCTATCTCTGAGATACAATTCTGGAATAAGCAAGTGCTAAGCACTGAATTAACTCTGGCAGTGAGCTTTTATTAATAGTTTTTAATGGGACAAACCAAAAACATTGTACAAAGTAGATTAGCACATAGAGTATGCTAAAATGTGGATCCTGCTGCAGAGCCAAGAAGACTTGAATGTCAGGAATGAAAAGGGATTTTTAAAATTCTTTCCTTGTGAATTGGAGTCGATTTGGGTTTCTTTCCAGATTCCAAAAATAAATCAGAACACCTTTTGGTGCTTTTCAAACACTGGACACTGTGACACTGAAATCTCACAAAAAACTATAGAATTAATTATTGCTTTTAATATTAGTAGATATGAATTCGCAATTGTATGGATATTATTTGTATATTTCACAAAATCTCTCATTCGAGTCCAGTAAAAACATTTTTTGAGTGTTCATTATTAATCATCAAGTATAACCCAAACTTTCTGCTTCAGATTTCACTCTATATAGCAGCACTTCAGAAGGAATAGGGGACATAAATTCTAAGAAAAAGTGTTTTCACACTCCTCCATTAACAGCTGCAGCTTATTTTTTGAATAAGTAATTACGTACTTAGAGCAAACACATTTATAACTCTGACCTAGCTAGAACACATTTTCATTTCTTTTTCAGTGCAGAAGTACATTTGCCCCTTATTTCTTTATCTTCCATCTGTTCTTTCAACATTTTAGTTTAAGCAGTGGTCATTGAGAGGCACTCTCTACCAAAGTGCTACATTCTGAAGCTGGATTCTAATTAGACATTTATTATTCTGCTGCAACATTGAACACTAATAAAACAAATCTATCTAGATCCTAGGCAGTTCATTATAATCTAGCTTCACTATTTCCTATCGCAGCATTAATGGCATTGAGACAAGACAGTGATTAAAAATTTATATTTTTTGTAAATGGAAGAAAACTTAATAAATTGGTTTTCTTGTCTAATTAATTATGGTTTATATACTGCTACTACACAATTACAACAAGTTTCTTTCAGCTATTATTGATGATCTCATTGTGCTGTTAGCAAATTAGTCCCAAAGTGTTTAAGAAAACAACAATGGAAAAGGATTTAAAAGGTTCATACATCTAAACAAACTAAACTGATCAGACCAAATAATTCTATATATACAACAAAGCAAAAAAGTCTAAAAAGTTATTTGAATTAACTCTGAAGTCATTCAAACTGGAAATAACAGGAAGTATATCACCACCCTGAGAAAACTAAGCCATTTATTCAATGCAAAAGTTCTTTTTCATAAAGTGCTGTATTGTGCAGTTATTAGCTGTTGAAATAACATTCTCAATGAAATCGGGAACAACTTCTTCAAACACTTAAGACAGCTAAATTCATTTCTGAAAAGTAGTAGCCTGGTGTTCTCAGTCCATACTTAAGAATTCAGCTAAGCAACAAAGATGAAAGAACAGCACCACCTAGTTCTCTATTTAAAAGTTTTCAAATATTATGATCCATTGATTTATTTTTGTAATCTACATTCACATATGTGTGTGCATTCTGCAGTGAAATCTGTCACACTGCCATAGGAAACAATACTAACAAGTTTGTCAGGAGTTATTAAGGCATCTGATGTAGATACTTTACAAGTGTATACTGTGAAAAAGAAATAACAACTTGCACATGCAAGAATGCCAGAGACTTGCAATAATACAAATATTGTTCTGAAGCACCATAAACACTGGATGGATTGCTCATCTATCCCTAATACTGCTTGTGGGACCATTTCCCCAGTTTAACAAAAACACTGTATTTGTATTGATTCCCCTGCACAGTAGTCTGACACTTTCTAGTATGCATATGCATTCCAGATAGAAAAAAATATATTCATGATACAGACATCTCCAGAGACTCAGTAACATGTTTAAATATCTAATTATAGCCCATGCAAGTTGTTTCGTAGTTACTTTTCTATTCTGCAAGCAATAGCAGCCTTTCAGAAACAGGGTAGATTATCCAAGGAGTTAACTGGACTGAAAGTTTTCATGTCAGGATTTCCCCTTCTAGAGAACAAACAATGTGCATTGGAACAATCCAGAAGTTTACCAGGAGACAAGAGCAGCACCTGAGAAGCTGCTTACTCCTACCCAAGAATCTGCCTACCCCTACCATGCAAACTTCTCAACCAAGTTGTACCAGCGTAGCTGCCTGTGTTTAAATTTGATAAGTACATTGCTATACATGCAGAATAGTTACTCCATTTATCCAGACATGCTAGATTTCCTAAGTTCTCACTCACATCAAGAGGACATAATAGCAGTGGAACCACATTTCTGAAGACATCTGTTTTGACATCAATATTCATAAGTCAGCTCCAATTTCTTATACTAATATACATTTCACTAGATTTTTCCTGTAAGCCCCTTAATTGAAATAGAGCACAAGTGACACTGATACTTGGAGTATTCTACAGTGAGATGGACTGTCTTCTAACATTACAGAGAAAATGGGAGTTAACTGCACCTGCAAAGTGCTTTAGCTGCATTGGAATGAAATGTTCAAACAATTGATTTATCCTAACTCAGAATGAGGAAAATGAAATGCAGCTACGTTGCAACACTCTCATGTAGTACATTTGTATCAAACTGCTGAAATTTATCTCAATTCCTGGTTTTCATATGGTAGCTTTTGAAGTATTTTCAGCTCTCAAATTTGCCCTGTCCTACCTATGCCTGTAAGAAGTGTTCCATGCTGTACTGACGCAAAAAAAATCAGGCTTTTAATGGACAGAAGGGACTAAAGCCTTATGACTGCCTCAGTAAAAAGCATTTGAAACTGGTGTCCCTGGCAGGAGTCAGGCTCCAGTGCCAGGGACTGACTCCCACTGGCTCCCCTCCTCACTTCTGTCCATGCATATTTGAGGAATGCAGAGGAGTTGTGGGAAGAAAACACTAATAATTAAAAATAAAAAAAAAAATTCCAAGTCAGCTATCACATCCCTCTCACGTATTTTCTGCTATCACACCCCTCTCATGTATTTTCTTCTCAAAGTAGGGAGAAGAATGTCCTCTCATAGCTTCTACAGAATGCATTTCCCTTAAAGTCTTTAGTCGTTACAAGAGGTGAAGAGTCATAGCAGGAGAGAGGTGAAAAGTCACACTGCAGCCTGCAGAGCTGCAGTCACACAGGGTTTTGTTCCACACTAATCTTCATAGGTGTCTTGTCTTTCACAGTAAAGCTTTCTGTGGTAACTCCAGAAGGGACATTTCACTCCAAGGGAAAATTAGTTGTCCACACGCCCTGTCCTCCATCTGTCCACATCCCCATGTATCATCCATGAGCAGCACTCAGGTGTTGTCCTGCCATAGCTCACTTGTTGCAGAACTGACACATCAATGTAAACAGATTAGACAGGATCCAAATTTCAGGCCTTTATCCTCCCAATCTTAAGAAAGCAAATCCCTCATGCATACAGAGTAGGGCTGCTGCTGTTTCCCCACCATAAACCTTGAAGCAGCCAGCAGAAGAAAAAAGGAAGTCTGTTTTTCTTGGCAGGTATCCTGGGCAAACAAGGCCTAGAAGGAGATTACTCTGCATTTGCGTTTGACCAGCCCATCACCTCTTTTGAAATTTCTTTCTGAAGGTATTTACTTTCTGGAAAAAGTTCAAATGATAAGAGTTCTAAATAACCAATCCAAAAAAAAAACAAACCCAAAAAGTATTATATTAATTGATTAAACAAAAACTTTTCATTTGTTTAGTTTAAATGATAAAGACTATGAGATTCTGTTTTCCTGTTGGGACTTACGGTATATTTCAGTTTGCAACAGACACAGTCTAATAAACATTAAATATATCTGCACTTCCAAATCCTGGATAAAGATATGAGAGCAAATGAAGAATACGCCTTACAGGACATGTCCAACTGCCTTTCTTATCCAGATTTTGTGTTAAACCATTTTGCATCAGATCAGGAAAAAAATGTCCTTTTGTAGAACAGAAGTATCACCTCTTTTTCTAACAGTTGAAAGCAAATCTGTACAAAATCTGATATAACCCTTTTTCTCAAAATCCAAAGGCAGTTTGGGAAATCCTGCAATCATGTTATTTTCAAGAAAACTTCCCCACTCCCCCAAATATTGCTTCCACAAAATATATAAAAGCCTAGTCACTTAAATCAATGTTATACTCCCAGCTATTTTGAAATTACATTAATCTTATGTGTTAAACATATGTGAACGTCCCATAAATAAGTCTGTAAGTCTGTAAGTCTTGAGGTTTTTATCCATCATAAATAAAAACAAATGGCCCATTTATTTCTATTGATTATATGTTATCCTAGCGTCTCCAAAATTCACCATTCAGAATGCAGCAAAGCAATAATGATTTATATTTTCCAAAACAAAGATGACTTAGGAAGCAGAAGAAATTTTAATTTTACTCTGATCCAATTCTAAAGTTCAAGCTTATTTTGAGGGGAAAATACTGGAATTTTGTGAGCTTTGGACCATTGTTTAAGGAGTGAATGAGATTTATTCACTCTAAGAATGGTATAAATTTTGCATTTTACATGCCAAAAAGAACCATTAACCAGAAGTTTGTAAAACACAAACTTTACATCTACTGAAGAGAGACATGCCAAATAATTGACAAAAAAAATCCAGAGAAGGTAAGAAGAATGTTCTGAAGAAAATGGGTAAACAGTCAAGGTTCTAACCCATAATTAACTTACTTATACCCTGTCTGTGTTCAAAACCACAAAATTTTGACTGTCTCTGTAAAAGCAGCAGTCAAGATATACCCTAAGACACGTTAGATTGAGGACTCCAGCCTTTAGAGAAAGCAAAGTCTATAAAGTTACTTCACTGCTAATTTGGTTTTATACCAAAAGATGAGATATACTCTTTTAATATACAATGTCCTATCAATTGTCAGACTTGATATTTAAGTTCTGAAAAGTTCTCCAACGTTAGGTGTTGTCAATTTTGCTACAATTGGTTTTAATTTAAAATTGAAGGGATTCCCTTTTGACTTCATTGATACAGTTTTTCATTAACCACAATCATCACTGAACAAGATGGTACCTATATTTCCCTCTCTATCAGTCCAAATCTCACCTATTTCTCATAGTATTACAAGGCTACATGATACAAGCCTGAAGACATCAACAACATTATTAAAAATCTGCACTGGAAAAGTTAAAAAATGGTAAAGTTAAGAGAAAGCTGCAATGCTAAGCTTATTCTAATGAAGATATTTCACATGTCACTTAAAAACTGGCATGTTAGTTTAAGGTTTCCTACAAAGACAACAAAGTATTCTCATTTTCACTAGTATGATTCTAGATGCTTACAAAAGAATTCATATAAATAAAATATTTCAGTATATTTCAGTAGATGATACCATTATATGACCTGGCACATATTTGGGATACTTTGTTAATCCTTGATTAGTAATCGGTTTAGTGAGTAATATTTCTAGTCACTGCATTTATTTTCCAATTCGCAAATGGCTGCAGTTCGACGTTTTTGCGTATTTAAAGACATAAAAAATTTCTGTCCTTTGAAAGAAATTCAAGAGTGTAAATAAGTGTTTGCATTTATCAAATGAAGTCTTACTTTCTCTGCATCAACTGTGCAAATCAATGGAGAATTCACTGTTCTCCAGTGTACCATAATGAAGCACCAACTAGCAACTGTCAAGATTTAAATCTCACATATAAAAGTCATATTAACACTTAGAGAAGAAAAAGAAAGACTTTAAAAGGGATAAATATGAAATGAGCTTGATGCCAGAACATATTTTTTACAATCTTTTAATTAAAAGAAATTTGATTGTTTCTGCTTCAACTAGTACAGCTTTTCCCCTGATTAGGGACTAACCAGAACAGCCTTCCTGCCTTATAGCATAGCAGGAATAAAAGCAGGTCAAGTTACACTGTTAATCCAGCAGATGTAGGTCAGTTTGGGATAAATATCGGAACAGACAGAAAATACCAAAGTGCCTGTGCCTACTACAACTGCTGCTGTGAAGTAATTTGGTCTTACTCTCTTCAGAGCTGTCAGTCAGTTGCAGTTGTTGAATCTCCAGAGCTGAACTTTGAAAAAAACAGAGTTTTAAGTCTTTAATAGGTCTGTACAGCTGTGCTGCCTATTCAGCTTCTGCCAGAAGAAGTAGCAATAATGCACTGCATCATATATTGATGATATCCAGAGAAGCATAACTGCATTTTCATACGTGGTCACAGATTATTTCTGCACGTAGCAGCACACTCCGGTTACTTCACCTACGGGTTAGTAACTGAATCACCATGACTAGAACCACTGTTGGGTTAATAGTGTGCCATACAAGAAGTTTAAAATATAACCAGGATATTTTCACCCCTAACATAAGAAAACAGACTCTTTTGTGCTATCCTTCCCATCCAACAAAGGAAATGACAGGCAGTCAACAAACTGTTTACACGAAGATGATGACAGAGGAAATATCAAAGCTATTTAAACAACCACCATACTGCACATGTGATGATACACACTGTTTTATAAAAAAACCTAAACCTTGCCAACTCCATACACAGAACAAAGACAAAGCCGTAGAGGAGTTTAGTAATCTATCTCCATATGAGAAAAACTTATACAGGGAAGTTTTCAGCTCTGAAAGAGCTTTAGGGCTTCAAACTGAGAAACATACACTATATACTAATTATATTTTGAAACTGAGGAGCAGCTGTCTATGGACAGTTAACAATATTTATCAGCCATATAAGAAAAAAAAGGAGAAATCTATATTGAATATTACAAAAGAGATATAAATAGTTAAAAGCATGAATTTATAGTAATGCAAAACTCTATTAAAATTGATTTGCTGCTACTTAAAATGTGAAAGTTATAAACGCATTCACATTCTTCAAGAGCCATTTGATTAAACTAGAAAGCAGCAAACACAACTCAACTCGTTGTTCAGAAGAAATTATCTTTCCCTCAAAAATCCCAAACTTGTCAAGACAGGAAAACCACTTCTAAATAAGACTTACATAGGTCCCAAGATCTCTATTTTGCAAATAAAAGGATGGCAAAGGATGCAAGTATGATTTTATTTTTCACATTTAGAGATTTTAGGGAAAGGAGGTAGGACAATAGGTAGGCAGACATTGTGAAAGGAAACAAAACAAAATTAGCCACCTACATTGTTCACTAAATCCTCTGTTCCAAGTTCCCTATGTTAAAAAGTCCTACACACAAAACACTAGCATTAAAAGAGAGCACAGGAAGAACAGCTACACAGCCCTCATTGTTTGTCACTGAAATAAATGTTCTCTGCCTCTTGTCCCCCTCTTAGGATGTTAACATGACAGTGTCTTATGCATTGGTATTTAAAGCAGCCATCCTGAGCTTAGTATGCATTAACATAAGAGAAACCGCAAACATTTGGACTCTGTCTTTAATTCTCATTTATAAAATGAAGGGAAAAGACCCTGAAATAAGTTCTGAGAAAAAAAAGAAAAAGAAAAAAGAAAAACCCCACAACATTAAGAACCCTTACAAAGACACCCACAATCATATTTTGAAAATACTCAGTTCTTTCCAAAATGTTTTAATTGTGTAGAAAGATAATTGTTCAAGGGCAAATTCCTGAGAGAAATCCTGATTTTACAGTTTATTCCTTGCCACTGAAATGTGATATTTGCCTTCCTTCCTTTCAAACACACCTCAAAAACTCCTTGGGAAGAAGGGACATGCTCATTAAGATCATACTAAGTATGGATGCAATCCCAGAGGATACACATACTAAACTGTGTCTAATAGTTTTACCGTTCTACATTTGTTTTAGAATGTGCATTTTAAAAAGCATGTCAGTGACATTCTCTCTACAGAAGACCTGCACTGTTTTGAGAGGGTCTAACTTTTGAGAGTTTCTGCCTGCTGCTCAATTCAATTAAAACAAAATTGAAGTAATCCTTCTTCCTCTTCGAGAAGGCATTAAGAAGACAATGACAACATGTCCTATTTCTAAATTTTTACGTATTAGATGGATAGGGAATCATTGTTCTAATCATTGTTCTGACACAGCCAAGCAGACTCTGGTTATACTGCTGCTCTTTAGGCAGCCACCTGATATCCATGTCCATACCATATATATAACAGCTGTTATCAGTTATTTAATCAAAATTTGTGATGCACAAGAGGAAAAAAACCCAAAAACTCATAATTCTATTTTCACTTTACGCAGCAATATTAAGAGATACATTTTTTGGTGGTAAGGGCAATAACATTGAACACATTTTGTCAATAGGATCAGGCCAAAAGGTTGAGAAAGCCAGTGAGGGGAATGAAGGCTTCTACAGTAATAAACTATAACTTAAAGACATTTACAGTACACTATAATGGAGTTGCAACTGACAAGTACATTTAAAAGCAGAGGGAGATTCACTGTTCTACCTTTCTGAGACAAAATTAAAAAGAAAAAAAAAAAGAAAAATGAAACGAACAGAAAAGTAGACAAGATAAATGTATTTGTTCAACAGAAGTGCTTGTCCTGATCAGCATTTCCATGGAGCTACTTCTTTGGTGACAAACTTCAAAACTGTTTGCTGTTGATCTGATGGTAGAAACTTGATAAATATTTCAAGTGCAAGAGTGATAAATATGTGAGTGACTAATCCCTACTCATGTACTCTACACGGAAGTTGTGTGACATCATCAATGGGAATTTGGATTGTATAGTTACTTAAGGTTCTCAACCTGAATGTCAACTAATATAGGATCACTATCAATAAAGATACAGGAAGAAATCAAGCAAAATAATTCATAAAATATGAACTAGCCTGAGAACTAAGCAGCTAATAAGCCTTGGTTAAATTGATGGAAGTCATATAAAGACAGACACCATCAAGTAGAGTGATTTTATGTTTCAACTCATTTCTAAAATATTTCATATAAAGACCGTATTAAAACTACTGTCTTTTATTCTGTAATTGTCTATGCCCTCACAGAACATACAGAATTAAAACTACATGCATTTGACTCGCTGCACACTGTATTAGCATACGAACACTTAGCTGTCAAGACAACCCCTATGCAGACAGCATTGGATTGCCAAGGTTTTGCTAACAGAAATCCAACTAAAATTCACAACAGAAGATACACGAGATATTGAGCAATGTATAACAACTTCATCTTAAATCATCTTAGATTATTTAAGTGGTCATTTCCCTATTTGTCCAGGTTTGTTTGCAGTTTTTTAGTTCTGCTTGAAACAGATCTGGGCTAATGAAAAGAGTCTCACCCACAAGCAATTACCTGTCTTCGCTGATTTGTTGCACCAGTGACCACGGATTCTGACAAATTAAAGAGTCTCTACATTATTTTCATTAGTAGACAGGTTGCAAGCATTTGAAGTGGCTGAAGCAACCACACTGAGAACATTTGCCCAGTGTTGGCAAATCTTGGAAGTAGATCTTTTGCTCCCACGCTTGGCAGTATCCAGAGCCTTCTCCGAGCCGAGCACATTAAGGCATTAGATGCCATTTGCATTATCACACAGCAGGGGGCTACAGCAGCTACAATTCCAGGATAATCCTAACCTGTATCCTATGAATCCAACAGAATTATTTTTATTGTTACAGTTTCTCACCTGGCAACTCTTGACAATAACAAGCTTACTCATCAGGTTGCATTAAAACAGCTCAGATGAAGCACTTGAGTTATTCTAAAAACATGCCCCCCCCCAACTGTTAAATTTTGTCTAAGTAAGACTAAACTCACAAAGCCAAAACACAATCAGAATGGGGGGGAAAGAAAAATAAGGCTGGCTGTAAACATAAATAACTTCTTGGGACATTGTTTAAGTACTCCAGGATCATTACAGCACACAAGTTTAGAACAGCAGCCAGAGATCCCACTATTTTCACAGCAAACGCTGGAGAGGGCAGAGCAGACTGGTATGATGCCCGAACTCAGCTGCCAAACCGCTTCTCAGCTCCACATGTTATTACTCCCTCTTCCACCTCCATCACTCCCCTTTCACAGCAAGCAGTTGACACTGGGTTCTTTTACTTCTTGTTTGCCTCCTTTCTGAAGGGACTGCTTGCTGCTAATGCTATTCCATGCACAAGCTGAGAAGCATTATTCTATGTCCTCTTCCCTCAGCTGATGCTTCATCAATACTCAGGACAGATTCTTTAAGCAAGTGTCTCCACAGATATGCCAGAAAGGCACACTTCCATACAGGACACATGTCAGCTTGACTCTTTGTCACCTTGTCTTTAATTAGCTCCAGTTTCATCAACAGAAATCATCGGTAATTACAGTTCAGAAGTGCTTCGAATCCTCACAACAAAGATCTTATACAGAGCTGACAAAAAAACCTGCATGTCCCATGGCCACAAACAGAAAATTGGAGGAATCTAACAAATCCATTGAGCCACTTCACAATACAGTTTGGGGAAGTAAATCAAGCCAATAGGAAAAACTACTTTTTAAATGCAGCTATTAAGCTATCAACAAGAAATGTGCCTAATGGTAACCTGTCTGCTACTTGTGTCAAAATAAATGGCAGAAACTAAGAAAACAACATTTATGAAGTTGCACTTTAAGGTGGACTGAAAGGATTTGATATTCTGTTGGATACAGTTGCTACAGAGGACAGTCTTACAGAAAATATTTACTCATCTCCTCCAGTCTCCTTTACCTCCCTAGGAGGAAAAGATTGGAGAAATTACTTCCTCTCACTTCTGTCTGAGGGTTACAAGTTCTTTATACCCCCTTGAAAGAGCACTCTGCTGAAGTGTGGCACACAGAGAGCCTAAGTATTTTTGATTGAAGTTTTAATCAGGAGTTGAAAAAATAATTGTGTGAGAAACTGAAGAGAGGAGAGATGTTTTACATACGCAGAGGGCAACCAGAGTAATGTGTTAAGTATCACTTTTCCCCATTTGCAAGGACAGGCCCAATCTGGTTATTTTCTCACAGTCACAGACAGATTTGTATTACGCCCTATTTCTTGCAACATGTTTTTTACCTGATGCAGTTCACGGAGTTACATTCTGCCTGGCACGCTCCCTAAACTGCAGTGAAAGACATCACTGTTTTTAATCACTGGTTTACTCTCAAAACTGCGCTGCGCTGAATGCGGCTGATTGCATCTTAGGAAAGATCAAATCCTCCTCCTCCAGCAGCAGCCCCGTTTTTATTGGTGACAGAAAGTCAGTCCAGAGGCTTCCCACCCCCAGCTCCGTTGAAGGGCAATGAATTGACAATTCACAGGGAAATGTAAAAGGCAGAGAGGAGCCAGCCCCCAGGTGCAGCGCGCCGCACATGCCCCAATAAATAATCCTGTATAGCACCAACACAGCAGCTTCCTTGTGCGGTGACGTACCGGGCAACCCATAAACATCGGGAAAGAATACAAATAATCCGCCCGACGGAACTGTCCTTCGCAGTTGCCCAGCGCACTCCCTTCCCCTCCCATTCCTTCTCGCGTCCTCGGCCGGTAACTTCCCCGGGAGGTGGAGCGGGGGCACTCGGGGGATCTGGACGAAATGGGTGTGTGGGGGGTGAGGCTCTCGTGTTTCGGAAAGCCGGGCGGCTGCCGGTGCCCCCGATCCAGGCTGCCAGCCGCGGCTCCCTCCGGAGATCGCCCGACACATGACGCAGCCATGTGAAACGCGAAATATATTAAACTTGACGTGAAATGGCATGACGGAGGTGAGCGGGGAAAAAAAAAAAAAGAAAAAAAAATCTTACAAGGCCACTTAGTTTAATCGACTCTTCGCTTCTCCCTCCCACACCGAACCACCCCGCACGCCGAGCGAGGGAAGGGCAGGGAGATGCCCCGCCGGCCCGCCGCAGCCTCCCGGAGGACCGGGGACCGCCAGCGAGTTGCTGCGCGGTGGGTCCCCGGCCCCTTCCGCGACCGCCGTACCGGGGCCGCCGCCCCCCCGACCGTCACCTCCCACCGTGCGGTCCCCACCGGGCGGCGGTGGCCGGGGGGCCGCGCCGCCATCCCGCCGCCGCTCAGGGAGCGCGGGGGCAAACTGCCGGCGGCCGCGCAGCGCAGCGGGCTTGGCTGTCGGCTCGGCTCCCGCTGGAGCGGGAGAGGTCTGGGGGAAGCTCCCCCGCAGGCAGCCGCGGCGGGCGGTCACCTCGCAGCGCGTCGCGGGGCTTCCCTGCGCGGCGGCCGCTCCATCTGACTTGGCCGGATAACGGGAATGAGGAGGAGCGGCGGCGGGGAGGAGGGAGACGGGAATACATTCAGTCTGGAAACTAGCTGCAGGATGAGCCGCCTGGAGCAGGATGGTAAAGGGATCCGCTGCTGAACCCCCGGCTCATCCGATTACCCTTCGTGCACATTTGATGCCTCACACACAGACACGCACTCCCGGCGGCGGCGCGAGCGAGGCGCGGACACCCCTCCATCCCGCCGCCCCCCGCCGGGGGGGCACGGCTGGAGCCCGCACGTTTCCCCGGGATGTTGTTGCAGCGCACACGCCGCTGCTGCGGCTGCACTCGCACTTTTGGGGGCACGTTTGCGGCGGGCGAGCGAGGAGGTGACGGGGAGTCGGGGGGCGGCTGCGGGGGCTGGCGAGCGACTGGCAGCCGCGGGGTGGGGGGTAGGTGGAGGAAGAAGCGCGGAGGGAGAAGGAGGGCGGGAAGAGGCTGACGGGGGAAGGGCAGGAAGGGTTAACAGCCGTGCGGCGCTTCAGCGCTGGATAGCGCTACCCGAGCGAGAGGCTGGGGGCGCCCGGGAAGGGGGAAAGCGGGTACAGGGACGAGGGAGGGAGCGGGTCAGGAGTGGGGCGGCGGGCGGGGGGGGGACTGGGATGCCCCGGGCCGCGGCGGTGCCCCCCCGGCGTCCCTCCCTCCCCGCGCGTGGGGCAGGGGTGGGGAGGAGGCGGTACCTTGTACGAGGATCCCGCAGAGGCTGTAGAAGCGCAGGAGCGCGCCGGGCTTCAGCCGCATCCTGGGGGCTCCCCTCGGGCTGGGTGGGCGCCAGGCACGCAGATCCGCAGCCTCCCGCCGCTCCGCTGTCCGGGCGCTTCCTTCCCCCCGCAGGAGCCGCCGCCGCCGCCGCCTCCGCCGCAGTGTCTCCCTCGCTGTATCCAGTGGGGTGAGGAGGAGGAGGAGGAGGAGGAGGAGAGGAGNTCGCGGGGGTGGATTGGGGAGGGAGGAGGAGGAGGAGGAGGAAAGAGCGGCTCTCTCCGCTGGCTCCGGCGCTGCTGGGCAGGTTCAGGTTCCCACCGCGGAGCGGTGCCAGGTGCCCCCGCTGGCTCCCCTTGCCCCTGCCGGCGTGTCCGTCCGTCCGTTTCTCCGCTCGCCTCTTCTCTCCCGTCCTGTCCTGTCCTGTCCTGTCCTGTCCCGTCCTGTCCTGTCCTGTCCTGCTGTCGGGCGGCGGGGGCGGAGGCGGGGAGGGGGGGATGCGCAGCGACGCCGCTCCGCTCCCGCTCCGCTCCAGCCGCTTCCCGGCGCGAGACACAAGGGCAATCTCCGCTTGCCAGGCTCCCCTGGCCTCGCCCCGCCCCCGCCGCACGCCCCGCCCCTTTCTGCGGAGAGACACGCCCCCGGGCACGCCCCCGGCGCCACACCCCGGGCCCCCTGCGCCGTGGCCACGCCCCCGGTGCCTTGTTGACCACGCCTTCCTCGCCACTGCCCCTCCCCTTATCCCCGCCCCGCCCCCTCAGGCGGGTTCGTGACTGGCGTGGAGCGTTGTCCAATAGCCGGCGCCCGGGACTGGCCGGGCGGCCAATGAGACGCAGCCCTGCAAAAGAAACGGGCGCGCCTCATTGACAGGCCCGCCCCCTCCGCCACTGAGTGACAGCCGATTCGGGCCAATCGCGGGGAGCGCCGGCCCCGCCGTTGTGCCCCAGCCAATGGACGGCGAGAGCGGCGGGGGGGGCGGGGCGGGAGCGGGCGCTGTCCGGAGCCGGTCCTGAAGCGGCGGCAGCGCCGGCCGGGAACACCGCGGGAAGCGGCCGCGGCTCGGGGCGCTGCGAGGGACCCGGCTGCCTGTGTCGGTCCTGGCGCAAAGCCCCTTCTCCGCCCTCTGCTTTTCCTCCCGTCTCTCCGAAAACAGCGGGTGGAAGAAAGGCTGTCTGAGTCTCCGCGTTTCCCGGAACGAATTCCGTGCAGGTGCCTTCACCGCGGCGGCGATGAGAGTGGCTCCTCTTGTGAGGTCCCCGAACAGTGGCAATAAAGAGCTTTCTGGACTTCTTGCAGTGTTGCCCGGATTCTGCAAGGCTTGGAGAAAGTTTTTTTGGAGGGTTTCTTGGGAGGGTTGGTAGCATTCAGCTCGTGGTCCTAAATTGCTTTTGTTCTGAAAGATAAGGCACTGAACATGATAAGGAATCCAAGAGGGCAGGCAGCGACTTCATGTTTGTGTATTGGTGTTTAGCACAGTATGAGCCACCTTTTGCCAAAGCTTATCAGTGAAATCAGAATGCCTGGTTTTTAAGTTGCTGGATCTGTCTGTAAACATCCTATGGAGGAATTGCGTTGCCTTATCTCATAGAAAGCAGGATTCCTCTGTGCCCAAATGCCTGTAGTGATCAGGTATTTCTCCAGTTCCAGTTCCATCCTTTTCCTGTTGAAGTTTTCTCTCCAACACCATGCAGTAAGTTTCCCACAGTACCTCCCTGAATTTTCACCTTGATATCCCCGTCTTTGACACCAAAGAGAGATAAATGATGAAATAGTCTTATCTACAGGAGAGGGAAGCTCTTTAAAAGCTCATTTCTCTGAAGGGTGCAAGGTCTCAGATTGTCAAGGAAGTGCAATCAGTTGTCAACTTCACCTTGAAGAGCTTTCACTGGAGTGGATCTGGGAAGTTATGTATTCTGTAGTCATATCTTCCACTTTGTTCATTAGCAAGTGATGATTATGCCTGGCAGCAGTTGAGACTGCATCAGGATTTATATTGAGTTTGCCCTATCTCCAAAAGATGTTCACATAAAATACAGAATCAAATTACAGAATTACTTTTTTAAAGTTCTAGCATTTGTATGATTTTGTATCAAAGGAATTTCACGTACATCTCCCTGCCTTTGGAGGGTTATGTTAAGACTATCGAAGATGTTGCACTGGAACGTCCCCTAGGAAGCATCTGTAGTCTGTCTCTAATGAATTAGTAGGTATTTACTTTATTTGTTTTTTTATTGTTAGTGGAAAAATACACAACAGGAAAAGGTTTTACAACTGTTCTTAGGGTTCAGTGCAGGTGCAGCAGTAATGAGTGGGGGATGATTATAAAAATACTTACAAAAAGGATCAAGTCGTTTTAAAGCCAGCCCTATAAATGTCAACACATGCTCTTTTTTTTTTGTTGTTGCTGAAGGAAATTAAAAAACCAATTCCTATGAAATAAGCAATTTAAATCCTTCACTAAGGCAGGACTGTAATCCATCCTGAAGTGCTTTTGCATTAATCATGACAACTGATAGCTCTGTACTTTTAACAAGACATACTTTTGATAGTAGTCTTGTTCCAGGAAGCATTATAGGAAAGATACAAGTGTCTTCCCGGCTTAATGATTAAAAGCCATAAAAACAGGTTCTTTGGCAGCTGTAGGGATGAAGCTCCTGTCTGTCCATCATGGGGTTTTCAAGTCATTGCCATGTTAGTACATTTGGAAAAGTTGATCTGTGTGTTCAGAAACGCCAGCTGACATTTCCTTCCCAGTGACACGGATATTACATCACACTCCGTGTCAGGAGCATAACCAGGAATACTGGTTATTGCCATTCTCTTCTGGCTCAAGTGGCTCTGAAATGAGTTAGCAACGTGTTGACAGGAAACTGGATCACAGAGTTGGTTAACATTATCCCTCTGCATCACAAAGCAGAAATCTTTACTAAACTTTAGAAAATTAAGGCTGAGGTTCAAATCCCAATGATGAAGCACTGCCCTGGAGAGGATTATCAGGAGGTCTTTACATTATGTATGCTAAACTGGCCATTTTTCAACTGGCAACTTCTGGCTATTTTTCAAGAAGAGAAAAAATTCCCAACAAAAGCCCCTGGTTTATTTGACTTAACTATATAGCTGAAAAATCTATCTTTAAAATCATTACAACTGCCAGACATGATGTCATACTTCTTCTGATTAACTCAGTGTGTTAATTTGACAATTTATGTAGGCATAGTGACACTTCTTATGATATCCAGTGGCAGCTGACATCTAAACCAAGCAGAAAAAAACTTTGCAATTGGTCTGTGGAGCTGTGGAGCTCATGCACAGCATGGCCAGAAGCCTCCTTACTTCCAGACCAAAAGGGCAACAGGCACTCCTCAGGAAACATTTCAGAAGAGAGTAAAGAGTAATACCCTAAAATATCAACAGGAGAAAACACTGAAAATCGGATACAGCAGATAAATAATTTATCAGAACCAGAAAAATGCTCTTCTGCATTATCCTGTTATTTATCAAGGTGGTATGTACTAATATTCCTAATGCTAAACAAAGCAAAATAATTTAATCCCCAAACATAATTCGGAAAGAGCCCTCAAGTATTTCCTCTCACTGAACTGGCAAACAACATGTTGACCAGCTTCCCATACACTTTCAGCATAGGTCTTACATCGCATTCTCCTACTTCACAAATTTTTTCTGGTTTGTTTTCACTCAAAAAGGAACAGGCATACCCTTCCTCTAGCAGAGCAGCCAGCTTACTGAGTTCTTTTCTCTCAATTATTTCCCGTTCAACCTTTTCTAAATGACACAGATGGCACAGGTATGTTTGAATTGTTGATGGAACTGGGTGCAGTCACGGCAGACAGCTCAGATCACTGACCACATCATGTCCACTGCATGATCTGGTCGTTTTCTTGCACACTTTTTCTCCTTTGGGGGAAAAAAACTTTGGGCTTCTCTCTGAAAAGCTAAACTCCACCTCTTCTAGAAGAAACCATCTGTGTTGTGTTGGGTCAGTGTGTCTCTAGAGTTTGCCTTGAAAAACAAGCAAAATCTGTGGGATAATCATGGTTTGTAATGATGTTCCTTGATGGCTTCAGTGGTCACTGATTAGGAAAAGGAAAGCAAGGAAAACATATATTTGGGAAAACATATATTTGGGAAAACATGATGGTTCTGTTGAATTCAGCAGATGGTGGAAAGTGCATAGATAATTTAGGGAGAGAGAAACTTCCAGCGTTACAAGCTGGGAAGCATAGCTCTAGAAACAATTGCACTGTGCTGTGTCCTATAATATATTTTTTAAATTAAATTTTGTATAATCTAGAGGGTAGTGAAGAAGTAGTCAAAATATGGTTGCAGAGTACCAAAACCAAAAAAAAAAAACCAAAACCCCACAGGAAAGAAGGAGAAGGCAAGCTGCTACTGACAGAAGTTAGAGACAGATTCTATCCTGAGTTACAAAACTGCTAAGCACTCACAATCACATTGAAAACAGTAATTTGGAAAGTGAGACTTATTTACATGGCTCAATAAAAGAAAATGTTGTGAGAAAACCCCACTGAAGCTACCACCTAGCCTTGGAAAAATCTCCAGTTGGCTAACAGCCACTTCTTGCATTAGCCCTTAATAAGTCCTTAATGCTTATATTTGCCCCACCACACCTGAGAGTGGCACCACAGCTTCCCTGATGTGGAGGGCCCCTCTCCAGAAGGCAACACCTATGATCACAGAAAGTGCATTTCCCTGCCCAGTGCACCATTACTGGCCTCTGTGGAACTCAGAACACCAGATGTTCATCACTGGAGTCTGTGCATTTGCCTTTTGCATTACTCTTTACTGCATTTCAGCAGCTGCAAAAGAAGAGTTGGGGCTTTGTTTGTTTGTGGTGATAAATTTTCAGTGGCGGAGGTGACTTGCTGTTGTTTTAGATGATGTGGGTTTGGTTGAAGCTGATTACTAAAGAAAAACCCCCAGATAACGTTTACTTACCAGATGCCAGCAAAAATGCATTGGTTTGAACAAATACTGTAACTACTAATTTAGTTAAATCTATCCAACTGTGAAAATGTATTGTTGTGAATAAAAATATATAGACATGAAACGCATTGCACATTTTTTTGTTTGAAAAAAAAAAAATTGGCTTCTGTAAAGAGCAATTGAAGTTTGAAAATATGCTCCAGAGAAGAAATGTGTTCATTTCCATAAAACATATTGGTGTGTAAATATACAGCATGTATCAGTTCCAGAGCAATATTATGAATTCAGTGAGATTTTGTTCTGTGTTAGTTAGTAAGATGAACCAAGTAAAAGGAATTGCTTGCTGCAAATACTACTTATAAAATATGTGTGGGATGAAGTCCCATTTATAAAGCAATTATAAATGTGAGATATTTCACAGACTTTTGGAGAGGAAAAAAGTCTATAAAACAACACTGCCAATGCAATGCCAATGCAAAGTAAACCAAGGTCAAACCTCACTGGTATCATTCTCATTGAAAAATACCTAATCTACATTTTGAGTTGGTGAATATAATTGCAGAAGAGAATTACCAATGATGAGTGGAAGCAGAATTATCTTATTCATTACCTGACCTCTCATCCATATAATTTGTGGAATGAAGACACAGAAAAAATGGTGCTTCTAACATGATTCTCCATACATTCTAGTTAGGTCTGCCTCCTCCTAGAGTGTGTGATAATTAGCACAAGTGTGTGCTTTCCTATGCCTTCTAACCCTCAGCTGAGAAGCAACTACTTGAAGAAACATTAGTTATCTACCCCAAATGACAGAATTGTAGAGTTACATAACGTTAACATCTCTTATACCATTATTTATTTATGATTTTAAAAAAGGTCCCAGCCATGACTGTGAAACCCACAGGGTGGTTGGGCACTGGCACAGGCTCCCCAGGGCAGTGGTCACAGCACCAAGCCTGAGAGAGTTCAAGAAGTTTGGACACCGCTCTGAGGCACAGGGTGTGACTCTTGGGGTGTCCTGTGCAGGGTCAGGAGTTGGACTTGATGATCCTCATGGCTCCCTTCCAACTCAGGATATTCTATAATCCTATATAATGCATGTTAGAGTTGGCCATAAAAACGTGTTAATATGGAATTAAATAGACACTAATTGTGTTTTAAATGTGCTTGAACATGTTTACATATCATTTAGAACACATCCTAGCTACCATCTTTTAAATATGTATTTATCCAATTATCTAATTTTTTTTTTATTTCTGATGCTTTGTAATTTTTAATTGCTTTGCCTTCTATTACTTATGCACAGATTATGTGATGTGTTGGAAAAAACCTCTCTTGCACCCAGCTGAGGTGACAAAAAAGTGTTCAGAAACTCAGTAAGAAGGGAGTTGTTCATTCTGTAGAACATCACGTCATCCATTTTACTTTCTTAAGAGCAGCTTTAGTTACTGACACCAGTACAATGTTTTTCTCACATGTTTTGGTAATTTAAAGGAGGCTCTAGACATTTAGATCCAACATTTGGTTTTCTTCAGACTAAGATTTTCACATTAGTGCATCCTATATTGAAAATGTTTTCAAATACAAGTCAAAGTATTTTAACTGATCCAGAGAAAGACTCATAGAATTGAACAAATATATCAGTTTGCCCATACTAAAGACTCCTAAAATATTTGTTCAAGCATATCCATGCTTTTTAAAACAAGAATTTGTAGGACCTTTCTGAAAAGAGTATTTCTTCTGCTGTCTCTATGAAAATCAGCCCAAGGCATACGCCTCAGGGAAATAAAAAAGTGCACACAACTGACTTTAAAGATTATAGCCTTTATAATTTCTACATATTCTGTCCCTGCTCAGGACTCTCCTAAGAATTAGATGATCTAGCAGTGCATACAGCCATCCAGCTAGACTGGATTGCTAGTGCTTCTAGCAGTGAGAATGAGATTGTGCTTCTGTCAGATGGGTAACGTCAGATACCACAGTTAGTAGCAGAAAGAGCTGACTCTGCTTGGCTTGCGTCTAGCCAGTTCTGATGCCACAATTGTCCCTATCAAAGATATACGTGACTGTGTCATGGCATGCACTCCACAGAAACCAGGAAATAGGTGAAATTGTGTACTCCAGTTTTCACTCTTTCATTCAGTCAGGATGCTGAGGGCATTAATAACCCATAATGGTGCTGTTCATCTGGGCTCTCCCCCCACATCCATGGGCTCAGGAGCTCTGTTTAAGCTGAGCTGTGTTAGAAGGGTGCAAGTCTCTAGCTTAGTCCTACTCCTTTTCGATCATGGAATACTTTGAGCCAGACGTCGATCAATTGCTTGATCTTAGCCTGCCTCATATTCTGGACCTGCCTTGTGGTCACTGATCCTAACCTTGACCTGCAGATTGACTTCACAGTGTGATCTCTGCTCCATTTCCGTGACATTGCCTTACATTCTGGACTCCTGGCTGGACTCTGCTATAACCTCTGGCTCTGTCCTTTCTTCAGCACTGTGCTGTGCTCGTCACTGGGCTGTGGCTCGTCAGGCCTCTGCTCTCATGGGCTGGGCATCCCTGTGTCCCTGGCTCACCTTTCTGAGAGACCATAGCTCCCAAGAAGAGGGAAATAGATCCAGACCCTTGGTTTCAGAGATTTGTGTTTTCTTTTGATCTGCTAGGCAGAATCAAAAGGATGTCACATGGTACCAAAAAAAAAAAAAACCCAGAGGAAAAATCTATGAGGGAGGGAGGTAAAATATATTCGGACAAATTATTTTGGGACACGAGTTCTAGAAAAAGCACAGATGTGATGGAAGGTCAGGGTAAAAATAGGACTGTAAGTTGAATGGATGAAAGAGGCCGGACCAACGCTGAGATTGAAATCTGAGGGAAGATAAACAGTTAATAAGGAAAAGCAAAGCGATGAAAACATGTTGTTGAGACCCCAGAATAAAATGAGTTTGTGATCATCTAGGTGAGGAATTTAGGACCAGCAGAAGATTATTTGGGAAAGAAGAAAGCTAAGAAGCATAAGATAAGTCTGAAAGCACAGTAAAGCTTCAAAGAGAAACTTAGAATCCTTGAGCCCGGAAACTGGACCAAGGAGCCACAGGATGGGGAGCATGAGTCAAGAAGAGAAAACAGGCAACAAGGGGAAACAGTGTGGTGATGAAAAGTCAGAAAAGAAAGTCCAACGGTAAAAAAATGAGAGCAGAAGAAAGAAGACACAAAACATAGAAAAAGAAAATCAAGATTTGAGTTGCACAACTTATGTAGCCTGAGCTGAGAAATCAGAGGAATGGAAAGGAAAATGATAAAAGTGGCTACTGGTGGTTGAGACAGAACTAGGAGAATAACAAAACTTCAAGCTTTAAACAAAAAAAGAAGAAATGTCAGTACCCAATTTGCTTTAGAGGGCCTGAAACTTCTTGTATCTTGCTTTCATAATGCATCTGCTTTTAGTAAATATCTGACATTCATGATAAAGTATTTATGAGGTTACTCTCTCCTCTAGGAAATAGTAATGTACTACACTTCTCCCTAGCTGATGAGCTCAAATGAAAAGATGCCATGTGGATTTAAAAACACTAAACCTTCTGGTGATCTGTATGGATGTCAATGCAGTAACATTTTTTCTCCCTCATCCACTTCCATAAATTTTTAGAGAAATACATACATATACTTTACATAAGGATCTTACAGTTAGGAAACGTTCATAACGAAAGAAATGAACTTGTTAGTTATGCAATCTTTATGTTGCTTTTGCATTTTAACTTGATGGACTAAAACTGCCTGATAGCTCTTCCTTCTGTTTCCTTCCATGCCTTGTCCATCTGTCGTCCTGTTCTACCCCTCCTCCACATAACACAAAGCCTTGGTCTCTCATTTAGCCCAAGAAGCTCTGGGGATGATTCATGGGTTTGGTGAGAAGGAAGACATTGATAGAGAGAATTTCTAATACATTAAATGGAAAAAAAAAAAGGGAAAATATTTATTCAATATGGCAGAGGTCTGAAAGGAGGAAAAGGCTCAGACTAACTAAATGAGGCCTTTGAGAATTGGATTATGTTTCACTATGCCACAGAGTTCATTGCTGATGTGAGGTAAGTCACTTAGACCAAATTTTTTCACAGTGCTAATAAATTGATATTAATGCTCATTTTCTCGGTTTCCAACTTTATACCAAAGAGTCTTATCTGCAGAAATGTGAAGTACTGCAGACGTCCTAAAGCCGGTGTGAACTGGACTAAGAACACGCAGAGCTGTGTAATGAAAATTGGCCACTTGGAATTAGTGGTTACCTTTGACATTAATCTTAATTAAATAATTCATTATAATGTATCTGCAGAACGAGGACAAATTAAGGTTGCGTATGCAATTCTGAATCCTGGCATTTCTTAAATCTCTGATTTTTCAATTTTACTGATGTTGATATGGCTTTGTGTATCCATTGGGTCATTTACTAGGATTCAGTTATTTACCCTTTTTTTTTTTTTTTTGTATTAGCTAACTAGCTTTGATGTAGTTACTCTTCTGAAATATTTGCCTAACACTTTTAAATCTGTTATATCTCAGAAGTCTAATCATCACAAATGAAGTCAGTGCAAGTTTCAGGATTTTTTTTTACCCTGAAGAGTGTGAATCTCTTGTATTAAGCTAATAAATCACAAATGAACACAGATGTTATGACTGCTAAGATAAATAATTACTTACATTGCAACTTGTTACTGACTCAAGGTATGGAACTGACCTCACCCATCTTTGGGATAAAAGCAGTGGAAGTATATCTGGAAAGAAACAAAACTAAGGGAATTATGCAAAATTCAACAACTTATCAGCCTCTGTTGAACTTCTTGTTTCACAGTAGTTGAGAGGTGTTACTGTAATTGCTGCATTATTTTGCATGTAAATCTTCCAATTTTTTAAAAAGTATAACATAGTAATTAGTGATCATACTGAAATGCATGTGGATCACAGAAATATATGGAATACAAGCAGTTATAAGTTTGCTAGATTTTTTTAATGAAGTGTGGTTCTAGACCTGATAATATGTTGTTTAATGAATGTGGCACATTAAGAAATGGACATGGCATAGTTTTAAGTGCTCTTAAAACATAACAATGCAGTAAAGTATGTCTTTATATCACTTGCATTGTGATACAAGACAATCAAATCAGACAGTTTGTTCCTAGGTGGAAAATAGAATTAAGAATAAAAAACCCCTCTATGTTGCACTATCTTCAGCCATAAAAAAACTACAATGCAGAAGAATTAATGGATTAGCATTTGTAATTCAACTTTCTATAGCAGTGAGATAAAAGAGTTATAAAGGAAAATATTTATGACAGAGGAGCAGAAGAAACTATAAAAAGGTTTTCAAGGTTCTTGTACTTGTTAAAGCAAATCTAAGTTCTCTGATAACCACAAAATTGGTTTGTGGCAAGTGCATTCAGCTGCCATTAATACTTCAGTTGTTAGAAGATGGTATTCACTTTAAAATAGTTATACAATAAGAAAGATTTTTGATTCTTATGGGTCTAAATTATTTCCTGGGTTTTTTAATTAATATCAGGACTGTGTGGTAGCCTATTGTCAGTAATTTTTTAAGTGACAGATGTTAAGATTAGAATGGGCTGAAAATTAGCCCTTCCTAGAGGCTGTGTGTGGAAATAGTGGTAAGCAGAGACACACACAAAATGTCATTTAAAAAAAAGTTTTCTGGCTTTTAGTTGTCTGAAATTTTTTACTTACAACCGAGATTCTTCAACTATACCTGAATTAATTGGATTAAGCTATGTCTCATTTTTTTAGATCAGAATGATTTTTGTAATACCAAACTACAGAAAATGGCTAAATACAACTACACTGCTTGTGTACCCTCAGTTTTTCCTGTGAAAATATAAAGACTGAAATTAGCAAATGCTATCAGAGCAGCAGGCAATCCACTGGAGGCTGGTTTCTTGCCTACAGCAGAACTCAATTTGATTTCCTTCATATTTATAGCTTTTGCATTTCACAGAGGTCAAGAAAGGTTAATTAAATAATTTCAATATTTCACTTTAACAGTATACAATAACTATTTACTATATAAAAGGTAAAAAAAAAAATAAGAAACTTTATCTATGTTCAGTTCTTGCATTCTCTTAAGGCATCTGTTATATGTGGAAAATAGGAGGTAAAAATGGACACTTTTACAATGTTCATTGTCCAAAGTATATCATGATACATGAACATGCTTCATTGTATCAAAACTAATTATCACTATAACATCATGAAATGCATGCTTATCTGAAAAAAAAACCTTCAGATATTTAACAAAGATTAAATTTACAAAGTAGAGATTATCTTTGTTTTTCATAATTGTTTTGTGTACAACGTTTCCAAAAATGAGGGCAGATTGTTAATGTGGACCAGGTTTACTTAATGACTAATCAGAATCTGGGAAGATGTGATACACTCCTTCTGTGTTTCCTATATGCAAGCATGCTCTGAGGATGTTAACAAAATACAGCAGCAGACCAAGACCAAAAATCTCTGTTGTTTCAGGATGACCACAAAGACACTGTAAGTGAAGGGACTGGAACAATCTGGCACAACTGCTAAGCAACTATATTTTCCTGTAGCTGCTAGGTCCAGTTTTCTTACCGAGCTTAAGCCTGCTTCTGAATTTTCTGGCCTTCCCAGCAGTATATTTGCAAAAGCATAACTTTTGATCTAAGTTTTTTGTAGGTTATCACATCCAGCAGTTTTAGATAGTTGAAGTACATCACTCATTAATCTTTTGCACTGAGAACCGTAACAAAATTAGAAAGGCAAAGGAGTTTCCAGGGGATTGACCTTATGACAGCTATGCTCACTAGTATATTTTGGACTGGTTTTCTTCAGGGATTTTAGGGAAATATTTGCTTCTTGGGGTTTTGCAGTTGACACTGTTTATGGAATCTCTTTAACATCTCTAGCCTGTGACTGCTGTACTCCACTTCTTTGAGAGCTTAGACATTCTAATTGGATAAAATTATGTAAGGTCTTCATGACAATCCTCTTGACAGCATTCTGATAAGACATCCAGACAAAATATTGTGACTTCCAGTGAGCATTAGGTCTTTGACTAATGCCATGCAACACTTGATTTACATTTAGCCAACACATTTATCTGAACTACATAAATTAACACATAAAGTCAGTCTAGTTGAAATTGTGGTTGTCATCATCAGTCATTCACTGTTGGTTGCAGTCACGAGTAAGGCTGAAAATTTACAATTTTTATTATGTCATATCATATGGAAATCAAGTGTCTGACACTTTGAATTGTGCCAATAAAAGTGTTTTGTTTGTCTTCAAAGACCATAATTTGCACTTCCAAATATGACCATGAAATGGCTCTCTCTCAGCCTTCATTTTCATTTTGTAGTGTTTTCATAGTCTCACTGTCTGGCTCTACGGATCAGTGGTATAAAGTAACTTTTTTTTTCGGTATAGCAAAGTTGGAGACCTGTATCCTGTGCCTACAGACATTCACCAGAAGAATGTCACCACTTTAAAACTGATTGTACAGGATGAATTTTCTGATTACACTCCCTGAGGTCTGTGCTAATCCACATTAGTTTATTGATGATGATAAAAATGAGAAGTAAAAGAAATTTATCTTATTCCCTGAGTTTCTTGAAATTGAAATGTTTTGATGTTTTTTGTCTCTGACAGTTTTTGGCATGTCGTACAAGAGTGAGACAATCAATCCTTCCACAACTTTTGTAGAAACAGAAAATATGGGCCTCGTTGGGTGACCCTCACAGCATCATTAATATTGTTGTTTCAACTTTTTAATAATTCTAACATTTGATTACCAAGCTGGTTGTATTAACTGTATATTCATGCTTTAGAGTGAAGATGAGGAGGATGTTGCCATACTTGTTTTCATTAAGACCTCTGTCCTGAAAGTGCTTCCGAACTCTAAGGGAAACAAATAGCTTGATAAATGAATAATCCATTAATATCAAGAAAGTGCAGGATGATTTTGAATTTCAGAACATATAATTTAAGTTAAATTTCTACATGGGCTTGCAATGCAAAAACCATTTTCATGGACTGATTCCGGGCTGTATTTTAACAAAACGTACAGATAACAAGGTATATAAACTTAGCCAAGTTCATGAAAACAAGAACCTTTCTACTAAGACCATTGAGACCATTCCCGTACTTAAAACTATGCAGACACTTTTCTAAATTCTGACTGTATGGAAACTTTAAGGTGTGCTTACCTTGGTTTGTTTTATTGGTGATCCTGTGTGCTGTTACAATGAGCCTCCAAATCATTCACACCTACTGCGCTCTGCACAGCATCAGAGAGTGGTCTTGGAAGTGTAAAAGCTGGGTTTCTTCATGAAACTAAATCACAGAGAAAGCTTGAAAATACAGTTTGTGCAGTTCACCAGCTCATGGGTATTTAATGCACAAAACCAGACTGCAGTTAGTCTAAGAAACCCTCTGCACCCACATGCTTATAATATTTTCAGAATGAATGGTTTTGTTCTGCAGAGCCATTCTTATTGTGTCTTGTTGCTCGGTAGCATATGCCTATCCTCACCTACAAAGATTTCCTCAAATGAATTGAATTGTATCAATGTCATAATTGAAAGCATAATGGAATTTTAGTGCTTTTTAGAAATTCAGGGGTTAACAAAAGAAGCATTAGATTTGCAAAGGTTTTGTGGGACCTAGAAGGAAATTTTTTTTCTTCACTGTGAATTGAATTTTTTCCTTCAGAAGGTTACTTGTGCTAAATGCATTTTTTTCCCAAAATATATTTTTCCTTAGTTTATTATTTTCTTCAGACTATGAGACTTTGTAAACAAGTTAAATTCCTCCTTATTTTCAACACAGGAAAATCAAGCACTGTACACTATACTATATAATCCTGGATTTTCCATGTAGCAGTTCAAATTCATTTCAGTCTCAATAGGAAAACATTTTGCTACTTCTCCTAATGAAAGCAGCCTAAACTTTTCCCCTCTTCCCACTGTGATGCTTGGGTCATCACAAGCTGGAGAGGCCTCTTCTGCTGCCACAACCGTGTTGTGACTCAGCTCTGCTTGGAACTCTGTTTGGAGAAAACTATCACATGACCAGAAGCAGAACTGATTAAAATTCTGCAAACTGGCAAGGAGTATTAAGAGTAGTATGCAGAATTGTAATAAATATCATTTAGAGCAAACAAGTAGATGTAAGCCATAATAGCTTCATAGAGGAAGATTTTACAGCTAATGTCCAAGTATTAAATATTTATAAGGAAAAGACACATTCCTTGATGCTTTTTCTCCTCAGCATCTTCCCACAGGGAGTGGGATGACCTTGGCTGAATGTAGTGGGGTGGAAGCTTTGATATTGTGGCACTGAATAGTTTAAACAAAACACTTTTTCTTTAGTTTGCCTTCAAATAGAGAAAATCTTGTGATCCTCTGGCTTGGAATCTCATTTATTTCCTGAAAACAGTATCCAACTGGATCTGTAACTCAGGTGCTGATTGTCTCTCCTTCTCACTGTGTATGTCTCTCATCTCTCTTTCTCTCATTGCTGGAGAAACTGTGACAATCCTCACAGCAGGGTTCGCCTGCCACTCCACTGAGGAATTTACAAAACACTCGTTAGGGTACATATTCTCTCTCTGCTTCCAAATTCAGTCCTCTTTCTCACATACTCAAGCTATCCCCACACTTTTGGTCCACTTAGTGGACCGGTTGATACGTTCATAAGTCTTTTCCATCAAATCCAACCAAGCCTCATTAAATCAGCAATTGAACAAAATCTTCTTGGATTGTAATTTTAAGAGTCATTTTCATAAGTTAAGATCTGGAATGCTTTTTCCTTTTGCTGCAGAAAATACAGATTTTTCTTGAAGAAAACCTAGCCTTTAAATGTATATATAGCTCTATTTCTTTCTACTTTTCAAATTTCTGAAAGCATGAATTTTGACATGAAAATGCTCATACAGTAGTATGAAGTAAATTCATTGTCTTGAAATACAGTGATCTCAGTGTAGTATGTAATTTCTACTGAGAAGTTAAGACTGATAAGATTTCCTTATATTAAAGTAATAAAATTTCATTTGAGATATTTTAATTCAGTAACAAATAACATTAATAGACATTTACTGAATAGGATACAATAAGTAGTCCACAACTGAGCAGTTGAGTTGCTCTGTACTTCCCTGGTGATTCTCCTGGTCTACGTAAGTTAATGTCATGACTTTTTGTTGGGTTTTTTTTTTGTGTGTGTGAAGGAAATAATTGATATGGAAATGTACCTCTGGTTTTAAATGCTTAACATTTGCATTCTCAGGTGCATAAGGCAGCAGTATTTCAACGCTGGATTGTGCAATTCAGTTGTTTGTCTGTTGTACTGAGAGACAATTCTTTATAATGTTTAAAGAAAACCCTCCCTTTCAAAGTGGTGTCTCTGTGACCTTTTGTTATGGAAGAGTGGTGTTAAAGCACGTCCTGAATAAGGCTGTTGTATAATACAACTGACATTTTACTATCTGTCCCACTTGAAAAAGGCTTAGCAGTACACAGTCAATGATGTGCAGATGCATCATCCACTTTCCACATGACTTCATTGAAGTTCACGCTTAAACAATCAGAAATTTCTCTGAAATTGCTAAGCTCTCTTCTTTTGGTATACATTTGTCCATGATCAAGCTGTCATTTGGATTTACCAGCTTCTCTCCCATATGGTTTTGAGTATTTAATTACTTTTCCCTATGAATTTGCTCTTTTATATTTCTTGAGAATTTCTCTGCTTCCCATTTGAGGATTTCAGCATGTGAAAGGAATGTGTTGTGATAAAAATTCCAGTCCTACAAAAGATGTATAGTAGTATGGTAGTCTAAAAATTGTATGTCAGAAAACTAATCTTTATAGTGTTCAGTGATAAAAGTTCCTGTTGATTTTTGTACTGATAATACTTTCAAAAAATTAGGATAATAAACAGTGGCACATTATGCATTTCTAAACCAGGTATGCAGTGTTTCTTACTTAGGACTCCTACAAATATGAAGAGGCTCCTCATTAATAAGCATTGCCTAAAAGTCAGAGCCCGTGTCATGCAGTGGTAGATGGCAGAAGGAAGATTGTTAAAAGAAAAATCATCTGGTTTGCTGCTACACTAGCTGATACTTTGAATTATTTTCTTGATTTTTAGGGTCTTTTTCCCAAGTAAGATGTAAATTTTCTTACCTATTTGAATGGAAAATACTTTTAATTCTCTGCATCCCAGCGGTTTCCTTCACAAGTTCTTATTTCTAGTGAAAAGGACATACAAAATATTCAAGTGCAGTTTTGAGATATTAATATAGCAGAGAAATTGCTTGTGTCTTATCCATGATGCATCCATTGATGTAGTCCATAATTCAGTATGTGTTTTCACTCTCTGGATAGTACTCTGAAAGGGAATTACACCTGTGTGGATGTGGCACCTGGGGACACGGGCTAATGGTGGCCTTGGCAGTGCTGGGGGAACAGTTGGACACGAAGATCTCAGAGGGCCTTTCCAACATAAACCATTCTGTGATTCCATGATTCAATGAAGTTAGAGGTGATGCTTGTGGTGGACAAGAATGGGAACTTTGTGCCACTGTGAGGACACAGGAGATGATGGAGATGCACAACAGAGAAACTAGTACTGTGGTCTCTGAGAATTAGTGATGCTGGAAAATTCTAGTTTTGCTTTTCCTTGTCACAATATACCAAAGTAATTGGGAGTCGGCTTTGCAATTGGCATTCTGACAATGGTGTTAATGGATCCAGGTGATCCCACCTGGGCAAGCTCTGCCCTACCCCAATGAGGAGGGATCAGGTGGGATTTATAAGGAGGTGGAGCTTGGGGGGGGGTTTGGCTGTGGTCTATGAATATGTCTTCAGCAGTCATTGTTGTGATTTTTTTGTGGTTTTGGCTTCATAGCCTGTCTCTGTGACCGCTCCCGTGGCTACCTGCCATGGCCAGTGACTGTGGCTGTCCCAGGACACCGGTGTGGTGAGTACACAGTGCTCCTACCGTGCCAGTCATCCTGAGCTCAGTGTGGTAGGAGCCCTTCATCTCTCTGGGAGATTTCAGGGTATTTTTTCCTCCTCCAGCCCTTTCCCCTTGGTTTGGGAAGAGGGCTGAGTGCTGGGACCTGCCTGGAAGATGTCCCTGGTCTCAGGGTGAGGTTGGGGCTGGTGTTAGGGCAAAGATTTTGTAGAAGAGCTGAGCTTCCAGGGGCTTAAGTGATAGGAAAAAGAAGGAATATTGATTTCTGTAGCTGTAGGTATTTACGTGGGGTCTTTATCCTCATTCCACTTAGCTTAAGTTCAAACTCTTTGCCTCAATGTCATTGATGAGTCTGGAGAAGTCCTTGGGGGGGTGCAGGCACCAGGTGATGTCTTTCTGAGAGATGGTGTAAAATTGATGTTTTCTCCTTAGAAATCTGGAGCTTGTGGGAGGAGCGACCATGGATATAAACTGTGAGCCAGGGGCTGGGGAAAAGGCATGAAACCAAACTCCCAGGCTGGTACGGGGGTTTTTGGGGAGGGGGAGAGCAGAGCCAGAGAAAGGTGGGTGCTGCAAATGCTGCTAGTTTTCTATCCACACCTTAGAGGAGCACTCTGCTTCACTCCAGTTACAGACCAAGCAGTGGTCTGGGTGGAGAGAAGGTTACAGACAGCTCTTATACCTGGTTCTTGCGGTGTTGTTTCCACATGGGCTCCAGGCAAGGCTCTCCCCCAGCCACATGTTCACGTTTCCCCTCCACTCCTGTCCCCTTCTGAGCCCCTTTGGTGAGGAAGATGGATGCCTCTTCCCACCGAAATGATTTTATTTGTCCTGCAGGTACAGGCAGGTGCTTCCACAGGTGCTGGGCTCCCTGGAGCTGGGGAAGGATCTCCTTGTGTCTGGGCATCTTCAGCTATGCTTTCCTCTGCTGCTGTTGAAATTTTTGCTCTAACACTGACCAGAGGAATACTTTGTACTCCTCTCCCCAGTTTGGGGCCCAGAAGCTGTAGCGATGCTGTAGTAAATCCCTTTTACTTGAGGCAAACAGATATGTTTCAGTTTTGTTGTTTAATTTTATCACAGATGTAAATATCCGGCAAGTCCAAAGCTGTTGCCAACTCTTCAGAGAGTGTCAGAACTGGGATGTGGTTTTAAAAACATTTCAGTCCTGATGTTGGTGGGGATGCATGTGAGAAATTCAGTCTGAAAGGGAAAATACTCCAGGTGTGGGCTGACTGTGGACTGTTTTAAATATTGATGTGTTAAGCTTTTTTACAGCTATCAATCCAGTATGTAGCCTTATTCTGAATAGAAGCTCTAGCTAACCACTGGGATTGGTTGTGCAAAGAATCTGACATAAATACTTAGAGTGCCTCTCAGTCAACCAAAACTTTTAATTCAGAAAAATTAACTCCTTCAAATAAGGTTCTGACAAAGGATAGTGGAGGGAAAAGTTAGGTAAAATAATAAATTCTCATTATTTTTTTTTCTGCTTTCCCAACTGGTAATAGGGAACACCCAAGAGAAATAGGGAAGAAAAGTTTGCACTTAAAACCATATCAAATTACAAAATTCATATTATCTCATTATTCAACCACCTTGCTTACTTTTTGGGATAAAAATTGAAATGGAAAGATCAGATGCTTCAAGTTTTTGCAGATTAAATTTTGCACAAGGGTTACATCTGCTGTTTAATTTCATACCACTTAGTACTTTCATAGGGGTTGTCTGAAACAGAATTTTAATTCTGTTAAAAAAAAAAAAACAAACCAGCTGATTAAAAGTGGCTATATGGGTTTACCCAAAATAAACAATTTGAATGAGTTTTGTCTTCTGTAGAAGTAAAGATTTGTAGTGCTGAGTTTCAAACTAGCAGAATTTATGACCAAACCTTCTCATTTGCATTGCATAATAGGAGTCACTTTAAATGGGAAAGCAAATAATTCTGGTGTTTAGGTGTCCAGAGAGCAAGAAAACAAAGCCTCAGGTTTGTCAAACAAAGTCTAAGATTTGTTTGGGTTTTTCAAGATTGCACAGTCTGTACAACACAGCAACTGAAGACTGTCCAGAAACTTGGCTAATTACCAGACATGGTTAGTGACTTGTTCCATTTTAGAACAGATCAATGTGTTCTATACCTTGTGCTGCTTTCTACTTGATTGTGTTAGACAAAGCCCTAATGAGAGCTATAAGTTATTTTACTTTTTCCTTTACCTCCCTGGTTTTGCTAACACATCTGGTTTTAACCTGATCATAGGAGAGCTGGAAACTTTATAGGAGAGTTATAAGATGGCACTGAGGTTCCTTAGTAGGATCTGACAGAATCATCCTTAGTAGCTGTAAGAATCAGCGTCTGGGAAGTGATAGTAAAAAAATTCCTCAAGTGGCTTGGAAATCAGGTAGGCGATAGCTTTGCAGTATGTAGTAGATTTAGATGTTCTCTTTTGTGAAGAAATAGTATTAGATACACCATAATCTTATTCATATTTAGCCAATAACAGTGAAATCTGTTCAGAAATGTCTCACGTATTTACAGACTAGAATTGTCAATGGATTTATTAGAATTTAAATTTAATTGCTGAGTATTATGAATTTATGACTGTAGATATAAACAACTCCTGGTTTCAGCAAGTGTTTAACTGCACAACTCTTCATTAACTGTTCATATTTTCCTTGCACATTGGAGAAATGTTCCTTCCCTTTTCTCCTCCAAGCTGAATGGTCCTGTTCTGCTCAATCTGTCTTTAGATACTTTGTCTACAATCCTCCTAGGACTTTCTCCTTATCTATGCCAGTTTTGTGTACTTTTTGTGAAGCAGCAGCCAGCCAGTGTTCAAAACATAGGCAACCATAGATTCCTGCAGCAACATGTCATTAGTTTAGTTCTAGTTTCATTTCTTAAGATTTTCTAACATTACTTTGTTGCTGCTTAACCCTGACTATCAGTGTTTGAGAAGAAAACCAGTCAGGAATGCAGCAATTAGTCAAGGGAAACTGCTTATCTCTGTGTGTACATTTGTGTGCATATGTTGTGGGAAAGGGGAGGAAGGGACTGTGTGGGGATTTAACATGTAGGGTGTGTGTTTGTTTCTGCCACACATAAGTTCTTCTGCTTTTACTGACACTGAATTCCATTTCCCATTTCACTGCAGTAATGTGTATGAGACTCTAACTTAGGAATCTGTTCTGGCTTTGACTCTTCCAATTATTTTTGAAACAACAAGGGCTTTGTCATGTCCTTCACTCACCCCAACTTTCATAAGCAAACCTTAATTCTGTTTTGCTTCCGTGTAGTTCTGGAGTATTCCACTTTCCAAGTCTTCTTTGTTTCTACTAAAATATTACTTTTCCTGGGAATTTTTCTGCCCTCTACTGTTACCTCATTTTTAATGGTATATTTGTATGTATTTCTTCTTGTAAACAATATTTTATTCATTTAAAAAAAACCCTCAAACCAACACTTTTCCCAGGCCATATGTTCAATGTTCTGCTTAATATCATGATAACTCTTCTGAGATATTGCAGTTTATGTCAGTTAAATGACATATTCTTTTATATCATGACACTTCCCTCACATTTACCTTACTACAGGCTCCACGGGGAAGCCATCACAGTACTAAGCTGTCAGAGTTCAAGGACCATCTGGATGACATTCTTAGTTTACCATTTAGTTTTATGTAGTCCAGTAAAGAACAGAGATTTGGTCTTCATGATCCTTTCAGGTCCGTTCCAACTTGATATATTCTATGGTTTTATGTTTTATTTGTCTCAAGTTTCATATGTACTGAAGCTCTACAACTTTCTTTGTCTTGAAATGCTCTGTCATGTTTCAGTAACAAAGAAAAAAATATTTTTCTTTGCTTCTGTAATAGTAGTTTTAAGTACATAATATGTGTTATATAATCCTCTATAATTACTACTGGAGAAACAAAGAAAATATACTAAGTCTAGTGTAAGTATAAGAAGATATAACCTTAATGTTTTTATTTACATTAAGATATTGGAAATCATCCTATTGCATCGAGAATAAATTGTTGCTAGAAACTCTTTCTACTTTTGCTTCTTTTTCTCTCCAGCTGTTTTGCATATTTATTAGCTCTTATCAGAGATACACTGAATATAATTTTAAAATAGGAAAATAAATATTTTCCTATTTTTTGTATCAGGATAGTTGTAAAGAAATACATTTTCTGGGTGGTGTACAGGGAGTTAGGCATGCAATTTCCATTAATAATGAACCATGCAGAAAATTTGCCCTTGAGATGTACATATATAAACATCACAAACACTAACCATTAAAGTTGTCCAGCATTCCTGAACTACTTTCTTATTCAAAAATTAAAGGATATATAAGAATTTAATTTCATATTGAAACTATTGGAATTCATCTGATTCATCTTACATAAAGAAATGTCTTTGTACAAAGTCATTAAAACTGTCTCTGCTGTATCTTCCATGCAATTTAGAGGACAGACAGACCCTACCAAGCTGTCATTACATATGGGGTTTGTTCAATTCTAGTGCTTACTTTCGGATTCCATACATGTCCTTTTCAAGCAAGTATTAAGCCTATTATTTGTGTTGTCAGAAAACTGGTCTGATGGTTTATTAGGGATTCGATAAAACTTAGATGTGTCACTTTATGTATAAACTGTTTCTCTCAGGAATTTACTAGAATGTGTCACCACTTTCTGTGCCTAGATGTGAATGCAAGGGTGATGGTTTCCTTCTCTCCTAACCTGACAAGTTATCCCTCTACAGAATCGGGCAACAATCCTGTAAACATTCATGTATATACTTTCCACTGTAAAATGTGTTACTTCAATAGGATGAACAACAATAAAATTGAGACTACATGTTAAAATTTGAGGTATTAGGGTCTTTGGTTTTCAGTAACTGCTAAGGTCTTTGAGAAAATCCTGTGACCTTGATGGGAAACGCTCTTAATTTTTGGTGATTCACATTTGTAGGTGAACTTTTACTACAGAGCTCAAATAGAAAGAACATATAACCAGGCTTTCTGTTTTTAGTCTTCAAAGAGTTTGAAGACTTAATTTTAAAAAAATAGTCTGCAGACTATATTTTAAGCAGTGTCTGAAGAGGTAGCTAGGGCAATCGAATATTAGCTTAAGAAGCCATGTTCTTATTTCATATTAGTTTTGTTCTCTTTCAATAGCTAAAAGGAAGATGAATGCAAGCAAACTTTTATTTGAACCTATATTTAAAACTGGGCTTTCATTGTATTTTGTGTGGATATGCATTAAGCTTCAGTTCTGGATGTCATGATAGCTGAGTCTTTGGGGGAAAAAAAAACTTGTCATTAGTCTTAATAGTGCTTTTATTATAATATACAAAATGTGGGGGTTTATACTTTACACCTGTCCTGGTGATTTTGATATCTTGAAAGAGATTAGGTTCTAGTTTTTTTGGAATGTTTCATGCAACTGGTAGACTAATTCAAACAGATACATAGGCATTTAAGTGATGATTGCTTGCAAGTGTAATTTATTTGGTGAACAAATAAATCCCTCTAAAGCTGCTTAGGTGAGAAGAGTGCAACAATTTCCATAAGTGTTCTTGGGTTTTAGGGATATAACTCTCTTTATTCTCAAAGCTATCACTTCTCTGCATAACTGTTATTCTCTAGATTTTGGACTTTTCCTTTGAAATATACCAAGAAGAAAAGCTGATAAAAAATATGCTAGTTTTGAAGTGCACTCCCTTCCTCTTGAAATGTTGCTGCTTTCCTTCCAACTTGGGTTGGTTTTGTTGAGCTACCTAGATTAATTAGCAGAGGAGCATGCATTTCTTGAAGAAGATGAGTCTTTCTAGAGAATTCCCTTATGAATAACATGATGAAATGAGCGGAATTGATAACAATTGAGGCTCGACATTTGTCGCGGTTGATGCGGACATGCCATAACGAAATGTACAGTGCAAAAGTTCTAGGCAAATGCTGACGTTTAATAAACAGTCTCTATTTATACATTTCATATCTTATCATTTGTGCTACAAAGTTATTGTTCATCTAACTGCTACAGTATACCCGTTGGCTGTTAACTGCACTGTTATTGTCTGTTGGTTAATATCAGCTCTTATGCATTTGAGAAAAACATCAGGTGCTTGAATGCTGTTGCGTATTTCTCTCCTTGTTTTGGATTTCTTAGCTCTGTTGACAGAATATTTCCACAGCTAAATCTCACTTTTCTCAGGGCCATCTTCCTTATAAATAGATGCTCACTGCATCTATATTGAAGTTTGTGTGACCTTCAGATCAGCTGTTGGCTGTCACAGACCTTAACCAGTATTTCTCTACTGATGAAACACTTTCTTCATTCCTCAAGATCAAGTATACATTCGGAATGAGAAATGTAAATTCCTAAATTCTGATCTGGCCACCAATGGAGAGTCAGGTAGCATCATTCTCAATTGTTCTGAGACTTAAGGAAAAGTCTTAGGAGATGACACAGTGATACTGATAGCAGATGAGTCTGACTGCAGTACCTCCAGTTTCAGTGAGTTACACAACCTGCACATGCTCCAGTGAGTCTCAATGAACAGAAGGGAACTAAAAAAGACGGACGAATAACATTTAGCAGTTTAACTGCCTATAATCTTACCACAGTTTTAACAGATGGCTTTCACAGTGTTACTGTGCACCGCTAAAAAGCTGGCATATAACCTCAGTTAAATTCCAGTTTTGCATTAAATACATGGTGTGTTCACTATGTGGGAGTGTGTATGTAAACACATTACCTGCCTGGAAGATACATCATATGAGAAGTCAGGATTGACAATTCCTGTGGTAGCATCCTCTCTCTCTGGTATTCAATACTAGTGTATCTTGTTAAGATGCTCTAGAAGCACAGAAGATAAGGGACTTTTGTGTTTGTCTCAGACACCGATAGCTGAATGGCTGTGGAGTAAGTCGGGTTGTTGGTAATAACACACTGTGAGGTAGAGCAGGATGTGGCTGGACATGGGGGCCATATGAAGGCAGGACAGCATTTTTCTGGGACAAACATCCTTGTTTAATCCCTAGACGTAAACACAACACAGTAGAGCACAGACAAAGGAATGAGATCAAGAAGCAGGCATGAACTGTAGGGGGGGATCAAGACCACCAAAAGCCCCTGAAGCCCTTTCTTTCTGTCTTTATCCCCTTTATCCAAAACCCTTTTATAGTAAGGCAGGGACTAACATATCCCTTTCCATGCCCAGTGTGGAATTTGCTAATATAACTTTGAATTATGGCTGACCTTCTGACTCTTGTCATTCCTTTCAACCCTAAATGTTTATGAATCTTGGGTGCTTCATTCCCCTTGAGGGTGGGACATCACAGATGCCAACAAGGTTGCTGTCATCCATTTATATGACTGCTTTTGGTTTCTTAACCATGCACCCAGCCTTCGTGCCCCTGGCCATTATATCCCAAGACAGACTTCTTTCCCTGAAAGAACAGGAAAAAAAATCCTTGAGATCCATCTTTCTACTAGGCATGCCTTGTATTTGCGCCTCTTACAAGATTTAATTCATAAATGGTTAAAAAAGAGCCTCTTGTCAGCAGCATGTGTTTTGGGGTCAGTCGTTGGAGGAGAGGTGATAGTCCTGGGCAACAGTTAGGGAATAGGAGGGGCAGTCATGTGTGTCTTAGTGCAATCATAGCAGTTTCAGATGTTTAAATCTTCCCAAAGGTGGAAGTCTTTACTGTGTTATGAATAAAAGGGAACTAGAAGCAGTGTGTAAAAGTAGATTAAAAGCCAACAGCTATCTACCTGTCCTACAAGCAGAAAGGAAGAGTAACTCATGCTGTCCTACTGTCTCTAGGACTGAGCAAATGAGACTAAGAAAGATTATGGTGGATATGGATAACTGGAAAACATTTGTGATGGATATGGAGTTTAGAAAGACAATTAGTTCTTTCTACATAATTTTTTTTGTCTTTAATTATAAGTACATATTTCATGCAGGCAATTAAATTTGCTACATGGAGTTATCACTGTATTTGTATATGGGGCAGCTTAGGAAATGTATGGAGGACTTCCAGCACTTCTGTGCTGGTTTTAAGAGAGGGATTCAAAATAGCTAAAACTGTAGCAGAAGAGTCAAGGAAAAGCCTAAAGGATTCTCTTCCAAGAAATTGTAGTGGAAATGTCCCCTAAACTTTTGACATCTAGGCGGCTTTTTCCTCCAGCTTTGTTGCAAACCAGTCCTGGCAACCTGTCCTACAAAGCTGGCAGCCACATTGAGAGGCACAGTCACAGAATGTTACCTCTTCTGTAAGCAGCTTTCAGCAGAACCAAAGCCACCCTGACATTACCCAGACAAATCTCAACTCTGCTTTCTTTTAAAGGGGCAACTGATGTTGTTTTGGGAAGGCAGTAATCATTTTCCATTGTTTCCCTTAAAACTGAAACTACATCTCCAGTATTATACTCTGTTTCAAAAATTGGAGACTGAACTGAAGAGATAAAAATTGTCATGGTCAGGGAGAGTTGGCAGAAAAGTTAAATTCAAGGAGGGATTATGTGGAAATTCAGACATGCTGTAGAAACACCAAGAGAAAAACTGAAGAAGGAGATCATGTGCTGCTCACTTTGCATTCTATTCATTTGTTTTCCTTTCTCATTTTCTTCTCAGAATTTCTCACTTAGTTTCTGAACTACAGAAAACCATACTTCCCTAAATGCCACCTTAATTTCAATCCAGTGAATTTAATTGGAAGCAGTGCACAATGATTTTAAGAACAAGTACAGCCCCAAAGCCAGTGCTAATACTGCTGGGGCTTGGTATATGCAGAGAATTCGTTGCATGAAGCTCAGCTAAAGATCAAGACTAAAATAATTAGTTAGGCTGACTTGAAGAATTTGGAAACTGATTCTACAGTGACCTAATTTGCATGAAGCCTGCCCTGTGAAATCACACATAGGCAGGGAGTAAAATAATTTCTAAGACTAGACAATTTTCAAATTGCTGGATCACTGGAATCAAACATATCATCTTTGTGGGAGAATTTGTAATCCAGTGAAATCAGCAGAAAATATAGACCAAAATACCAAACATCACCCTTTTCTTACATGTTAAAATTCTTAAAGCATAAACTTCACAATAAATTAAAACCTAAATCTAAAATAGCTATTTTAAATATTTCTGTAACTAGAAATGCCCCTAAATAAAAGACCAACTCTTTCTATTGTATTTTTCTAATGCAAAGAAGGTGCTGTCACTGTGGGAGAAGGGCTGACAAGTATTCATAGGAGGAAAGAAGGTAGGAATAAAGAAGAGTAATATATTCATCTGTAGTCAAAAATCATGTTTGATTTTTTTTTTGATAATTCGATTGTACCAAACATGAATTCTCACCTTTTGTTGAGAGAGAAAATAGAAGTATGGCTTCAAATAGACAATAGTGAAAAGAAAGCATTCATCATTCCACACTGACTAGAAAACAGCAAGAATAAATCAGACAAATCAAGCATTGTGGAAACTGTTTTACAGTCTTATGCTTCTTTACACCTATTATTAATTGAATGACAATTCCTATTTATGGTGGGATATCCAGGTCATTTGGATTCAAAATAAAAGATGCTTGTGGTAAGGGACTTTGGTATATACTGCTGAGAAGTGTGTACTGATTTAAGGAATAAATTACTGCTGGATGCAGAAAGCTAGTTGCCTGTTCTTTCTTTCTTAGTTATTAAGAACTGGTAAATGAATCTTAACTTCCACCCAGGATTTTAGCTGCCATGGTAGCTGAAATCCCAAAACACACTGACATCCTGATCGCAGCAGAAGTGTCACAACAGGGGACCTTAGCTCAAAGATTTGAAACTGCTAACACACATTCTGGTGAACAAATATACCTGTGGTGACATTTATGAGTAGAATCTATTCAGCATGAAAAATATCCAACTAAGTTAATAGTATGGCTGACAGAATGTGAATAGTAGTTTTAAGCCTATGTATCTTTGATTTCATTAGGCTTAAATCTTGAAGGATTTGCCATTCTGTAATACATTTGTTTGAAGTTATCATAATTTTAGGTATTACATGAAATGTTTCTTTTTATGTTCCCCTTCTTCTCCAGGCTAATTACAATAGCATTTGGGAATTTTGAAAATTTGGATATCCTTGGGCTGTTGAAACCAGCGTGGCCCTATTGCTAGGAACCAGCATGTTTCCAAACGTGGTTCAGATGCTTTTTAGGGTTTGCCAAATATTTGTGGCTACTCCAACCCCTGTGACAAGCACTGAAGCTTTCTAAGACCAGTGCTGGCTGTACTTGCCCTAAGCATGCTGTGTAGTTTCTTGGTAAGAATCTAACACGTTCATAGAACATTAAATTCAACTTTCAACATAATATGCAGATAAAATCATCATTCACTCAGCTGGATCATCATATTCCAGAGAACCTTCTATATAGGTAAGAATAAAAGCTTGAGTATGATTCTAGTAAATTTAGTATTATTCCATTTCTTTTCTTTCACAATCTTGAAAAATTGCCTTAGTTCTGCAAACACTTTTGTTTCTTTTAACATTTTGTTTCTTTTGAATTTAGACTGTGTGTTGACTCTGCTGTTCACTCTGGATAACAGCTATTCTTGCTGAATTGGTTGTTTTGGTGTCACCCTTCTCTGCACAAGGATTTGTTTGCTCTCTCTTATCCTCTGGAGGAAAGGTATAGTACTCCAAAAAGTTTTTATTTTGTGGATATATCCTCCTATCCAGAATATTAATACAAGTGAATTGCTCTGTCTCTACTAGTTTTGCATATGAAAAGAAAATAAAGAAGACGACAAAATTGCCTCAATGTTTCTCCTCTTTTCCAGTTCTCTGAAAGGTACTATAGCATCTCAATAACAAAGATCAGCAGTAGCAAGGCTTTATGACCAGGAATACATTTGTATCATTAAAATAAATTCACACTCTGAGTGAACAACTAGAATACAGAAATTGAGAAGCACTCAAGGATGAGTAGATATAATATGTACACAGACTATTATACAGTTTAACAGCAGTAGATTAAGATTTGACTGACAAATCAGTTTTACTCTCTTTCCCAGTGAACAAGTGATAACAAACTCTCAAAAATTGAAAGAAAAAATGGAAGTTTGGGTTATTTATTGATATTTATTGTTAGAAAATATTTTTCCTGATGTCCAGCATAGGAAGGCTGTGGATGTTGTCTACTTGGACTTCAGCGAAGCCTTTGACACTGTCTCCCACAGCATCCTCCTGGAAAACTGGCAGTGCACGGCTTAGGTGCACTCTTTGCTGGGTTCAGAACTGGCTGGAGGCCAGGCCCAGAGAGTGGTGGTGAGTGGTGCCACATCCAGCTGGCGGCCAGTCACCAGTGCTGTCCCCCAGGGATCAGTGCTGGGCCCAGTCCTGTTTAGTATCTTCATTGATGATCTGGATGAGGAGATTGAGTCCACCACCAGTAAGTTTGCAGATGACACCAAGCTGGGAGCAGGCACTGATCTGCTGGAGGGTAGAGGGGCTCTGCAAAGGGACCTGGACAGGCTGGGTCGATGGGCCGAGTCCAACAACATCAAGTTTAACAAGTCCAAGTGCCAAGTCCTGCACTTTGGCCACAACAACCCCTGCAGCACTACAGGCTGGGGACAGAGTGGCTGGACAGTGGCCAGGCAGAAAGGGACCTGGGAGTACTAGTTGACAGCTGCCTGAACATGAGCCAGCAGCGTGCCCAGGTGGCCAAGAAGGCCAATGGCATCCTGGCCTGTATCAGGAATAGTGTGGCCAGCAGGATGAGGAGAGTTATTCTTCCCCTGTACTTGGCACTGGTGAGGCCGCACCTCGAGTGCTGTGTCCAGTTCTGGCCCCTCAGTTTAAGAAGGATGTTGAGACGCTCGAATGCACCCAGAGGAGGGCAACTAGGCTGGTGAGGGGTCTGGAACACAAGTCCTGTGAAGAACGGCTCAGGGAGCTGGGCTTGTTTATCCTGGAAAAAAGGAGGCTCAGAGGAGACCTTCTCACTCTCTACAACTCCCTGGAACGTGGCTGTAGCCAGGTGGGGGTTGGTCTCTTCTCCCAGGCAACCCCTGACAGGACAAGAGGACACAGTCTTAAGCTGTGCCAGGGCAAGTTTAGGTTGGCATCAGGAAAAAGTTCTTTACCGAAAGAGTGACTGGGCACTGGCATCGTCTGCCCAGCGAGGTGGTGGAGTCACCATCCCTGGACGTGTTTAAAACCAGACTGGATGTGGCACTCAGTGACATGGTTTAGTTGATGAGAGGTGGTAGGTCATTGGCTGGACTCGATGATCTCAGAGGTCTTTTCCAGCCTAGTTAATTCTGTGATTCTGTAATATGTCTTTGTTGTCAATGAAAATTATTCCTTGTTGATCTTCCCCAGCTTCCTGCAAAGCATGGATTTTGGATCTGAGTTTAATGCCTTTCCTTCAGTCGAACACAAGTTCTCCTCGAAATCTTTCTTTTCTGGACTGAACAACCACTATTTTTTCAGTTCTTATGCACAACCACAAGTTTTTAAGCCTACCCTTAATGATGGATTTGCTCAGCAGCAAAAGATTATGCTAATCTCTATAGCCTCTGAAATTATTTTAAATCTACGGCATAGCAACTAATATTTCTTCTTGTAGTCACTAATACTGGGGTATACATTGGAAAAGATTGTTTAATTTAATGGGATTTTACAAGCTCAAAAATCTTCTTTAGGGCTGACATATTCATCTATTTTCTTTAATCTAGGAAGTATAGGCATTAAGTTTAAAATACAGTAGAAATGAAGACTCTGAAAAGTAATTACGCAACATCAGAATTCAAATCCTGTAAATTTCCTGTTTTTTGAGATGTTTTAAGCTTCTATATGTTTGGAAAACAGAATTGTAATATTCTTTTCTGCAGGAGGAGCCTAACAAAGCTAACCTGTTCTGGGGTTTCCTTTCACCCCAAGGTATATCAGATATTTTGAAGTCAATGATATAGCAGTGCACACGTAAAAGCATTATTTCTGCCTTCAGACCACAGGATACACAAACTGCTTAAGTTCTAGACATTTTCATTAATTGAATATTGATGTCATGGCAAATGTAAAGATTTAGAGTTCAGATTCAACTCACTGGGCATTTTTACCCTCTCACAAAATATTTGGAAAATTGTAGGTGTACTGGGAAATCTGCTGATTATTTTTCCTTTTATCTTGCTTCATGTCTGAGATCTCTTTCCTAAAACATTTTTGAAGTGTGTGATTCCCTCTTGCTTTTTTATGAGTGCAGATTCAATTGCATATGGCAAATACAATATTTTTAGACAGTGCTATGAATTTTTTGTTATATTGTTGACTTGTGAATTTATACTTTGGAATTTTGTCAGTTATGACTCTCACTCTGTGCAGCCCTTTAAGCACCTCGTATGCTTTCTTCTGGAAAAGAAGAAAAAAATCCCCTACCTCTGCAGGTAAGAGGCAAAAGGCATTTAGAAGAATCAGCAGCTGCCAAATTATGTGCTGCAGGTTACCGGGCAGCATCCTTAATCCAGCTTCATTTGCCAGTGCATCACTGGTTCGCCTTATACAGTGAATGCAGTAATGTCATAGCACCCAGCCTCTGGTGGTGGCTGTAGTGTTCCTAATATAGAACAGTATTAAGACATTTGGACATATAAAAATATGGTTTATTTTCTGTATTTTCTATGGCTATCACTGAGATGATTGGTTTTGACCCACTCAGGTTTCTTCTCCTGGTTTGTATTTTGCCTTGGAAATACTTATTGTTTGGTCCTTTTGGTCAGCAGGAAGAGGAGCAATGTAAGGTGGTGCTGTTTATTTGGCGTTGACTCCTAGGGTCCTCTCTGCCTTCATCACATCTGCAAATTTCTCTGTCGTAGCCCCCTAAGGATTGTGTGTTTTCCTCAGGGTAATTACAATTTTAGTCAATTCCTGTCCCTTTTTGGCACTCAGTGCTTTCCCTACCCTGCTGGTGTTTGCATTATACTCGTGTCCCCCACATCCTGTGGCTGATGTGTGTGCACAGCTGGCCTTGCCTGACCCCTGGCCCATCGTGTCAGAGATTTTGCCAAGCTCCATCTGTATCACCTCGAAGGAAAGCTGTTGAATTTTGCACCTGCATCTATTTTGAACATCTGAAGCCATTTTGTTGCTTCAGCAAATATAATGGCATAATCTGAATGCTTAATTTTTTCCTTTTTAAAAAATAGTTGTTATTCTGAAAATTGATCATCTTCTGCCTTTTTTGAGAATTGAGTGACAGTCACTACTGTACTGTACCAGTGACTATGCTGTTGGCAGCTGTTTGGGGGATGTAGTTTGAGTTTCACATTGACCTGCATTAAGCTTTGGTTGAAGGAAGCGTCGCTGCTCTCCTGCTCTTACCTGCCTGTTGACATAACTCTGTACAATCTCAGCCCTGCCGGGTGCTCTGGCAGTGCCTCTGCCCCATCCTCTCCACTTCCCAGGTCTCTGGAAGGATGTCAGTCTTCACAGTTGCCTGTGGATTGGGACTGAATTATATTTCTTGCCAAACACCATCTCTGTACATTCAGTTTCACGAATGTTTGCTTATCTACTTTCTTGTTTTCAGGTAGGAACTTTTCTTTCAATTCTATAGAGATCCATTGATTAATCACTTGTTAATTATCATTGATTAATCCATGATAATTAAGCAGGTAATAACATGTTTTTAAATATTAATAATTTGCATACATGAATATTTAATCTTTTATTAATATCCAGAGTAGATTAATTATCTGTGGTCTTTCCTGTTAACTCATATAACTTGTACAATGTTTCTCTAAAACATATTCACAATCTGAAATAATTTATGGGTCTCTTTTTAATTCATTCTCTGTCAATTTTTGGAAGATTGATACTTTTAAAGTGAAACTGCATCCATCCTTTTTTGTATTTTTTTACTCCTGTGTTGTTTAGCAGCTTGTGTTGGCTACTCAGAGCTCAACCCTAGCTGTCCATCTTTCTGAGTCTCTGTCTCTTCCCCTTTCAACTTCCAGGGAAGGCATGCTGAGAAGTAGGTGTTTGGCTGTTGCTTTTGGCACAATGCAGTGTTAACGTTCAGGCTGTAAATTTTTTCACAACAAATACTCCTTCCTTCTATCCTTCCTTCTAACTCTTCTGCCTTGAAGATTGCATTTACCACAGATAATTTCTCAATATAAAGTTGCTGTTTGTTTATTGGTATTTTCATACTTAAAATTAATAACAATCAGTATAGTGCTATTCCTCTCAGCACTCCTAGCATTTTCTTTTCAGACCTCTTACCTATAGCAGTGTATGTTCTTTTTTTTTAATCTTTTGACCTTCATATTATAATATTGAGTTTCAGTGATTGAAAATCCCTTCTTATATTTAAAATGATAGACTGTATACTGTCAAGCACTTTCTTGGAACTGCTGAAGCTCTTGGCACACAGCTAGGTCTAGTGAGGATACACTGACATTTCTGCTTTAGGGAAAAACATTTATTCTTCCAACACTTTGTTAAACTCTCTAGCTATCATGCTATACATAGAATGGTTTAATTTGTTCTTATAGCATTTTTGTTTCTTGGTACTACTTGAAGTTTGTTCCTGCATTGATGGAACTTCTGCAACACCTTGTTTCTTGTCTTGCAACTTTCTCTTTTGCCCTTTCTGCTAATATCAGAACCAGTTCCAAGATCCTGGCTTTCATCTTTTCCTTACTGGGAATAGAGGAGAAGTCAGTGCACAGGATTTACAACAAATCCCTCTATAATTTGTTCTTGTCTGTTGGTCTTGTGTGATTTATGTACAATGCTGTTCTCTTCCTACTCCTGCTGTCATCATCTGCCTTGATAGCTTGGTTACAAGGATGGGTGCTATTATTAGTCCCATAGGCTTGCATAGCATGGAAACATTATCTTCTCCCTGGAAAAAACAGAACTGAATGATTCAAATACATGGGTTTTGGAGGAAGAGGTCTATGAGTCACAGTAATTTACTCTTCTGGCTTTAACTTCTTAACCCCTCTCCTCCCCACAGTGTAAATGATCTTACAGAGTTTCTGTGCTGCTTTTCCTACTGAGTTCCGTGATATGAAATTATCTCTAAATAGTCCAAACAGTTGTTTCTAAGACTCTTTTTGTTAAAAATCAAACTCTAAATCTTAATCCATCTAAGTTACTGTTATCTAAAGATAACAGCTCCAAATAGTATATCAATTCTGCTGTGGCTGGCTTCTTGTGTGACTTTTCATTTTGACTGATAAATTCCTTTTGAGTGAATTTCCTCAGATGGATGACACATTTTAATTCTGGAATTATACAAATATAAAAGTTATTTTATCTAAACATATAGATAGTATTGCACTATATATAATAAATATATATTATATATCATATATATGGGGAAGAAGAAAGCACATTTCCTGTGACTGAAAAATAGGAATATGGCAATTTATTGATAATTCCATAATTCCCATCATATAAGTAGTTTTTATCTTGTGCCTATGTAATTCTGCATTAGTAAGATCCTATAGCAAAATATTGTAAGTGGCAATATCCATTAAGGAATATATTATTGGCAGTTCTTTTACAACTTATGGGGTTTCTCAGATCTGATGCTAATGAAAATTTTTCTCAGATACCTAAAAAGTCGATGAATCAAAGCCCAAAACCCCCAGGTATTTTGGAAGACATTTGAAAACATCAACATGTCTAGGAAATTGTATAGAGAATCAGAGATTTGCTCTGAGATATTTCAGCATGCTTAGATTGGAAAGAGCACAAAATTAATTTTATTTAGTTTGAAGGTGCAAAAAACTTGTTTGATGCAACTCCTTAGGAAGCCGCTGGTAGGTGTAAGTGATTCTCAAAGGAGGTAACTCACTTTACCTGCAAAGCACGTTATTGTAACACTGTGGAGTGACGGGATACTGGGGCAGGACAAGCAGCTGGGAGAGCACATGTGGTCACAGCAACAGCCCAGGAAGAATGGAGAAGCTCAGGGGTGGAGGTGGTGGAGAACACAGCAGTGAGCAAACTTAGGTTGAAAGAAAAAAAAGGAAAGATGCTGTTGAAAGATATTAGCTCTGTTTCTATGGGGAATATGCTCAAGAAAAATGGTGTAACATGATCCAAAGTCCACATTTCTTGTGTTCTAGTAATGGGAGTAGTTGTTCTTCCATTAGGGTTAGAGATGCTATTTTTCCTTTCCATATTTTTAGCATTCACTTGATTAGATTAGTTATTTACACAATACAAAGGTAATTATGATCCTTTCTGTTATAACTAATTTACAGATCAAATGAAAACTTATAATAAAAATAGTAGGCATTATAAGTTTGAACTGACTATTCTTGTACTTGGAGGATGTTGTCTTTAAAGACCTGTCAATTTTTGAGCTCCTCTCCCTTCAGAGCTGTCTTCCATAGGATTCCACCTACTAGTTTTGTGAATAAGATGGTAGCAGCTACAACTAACTGCATGAAGTCCTTGTTCTACACTTTATTTTTTTTGTGTGTTTTCTCATCAGTTTGTTTATCAATTTCTTTTATTCTGAGTTGTTGGATGGGAAACACCCTTAGTGAAGTCAAGAACTTTCACCAGCAAAGCACAGTTGTCTAGGGTGTCTACATTTTGCTAGCTTATTTTTAAGCCTCCTGAATCTGCTGACATGAAGTTCCATGGTGTTATATATTTGTCTTAATTTTCTCTCAACACTTTCATTCTGCAGTGGAAGCAAGAATCCTCCTTTTCCCAAGGAACAACATGCACTCTTCCATCCCACTTGTCTATATATATTTTCTGGCACCAGAAATCTGAAGCTTAAACTTACTTCTGTGATAATAAAACACTGTAACAGAACTAGACAGTAAACATCACTTCCAGTCTAACGTCATTGCCTTTTCCTGAAATCATCTTTGCCAATTTAACTAATGACTTGGCAAAATAAGGGAATTCCATGAGCCTGCACTGCATTATTATGTATCAAACAGATGTAAAAAGTTCATGATGATTTAGTTTGCAATGGTTTGTTTCTAAGTAGGTAGAGGTTGTTTTTTTAAAAAAACTGTGTAGCTGAACCTAAGAAACAATAGATTGTTTCTGGCCCTGATGAATACCCACAGGAATGAAGAAGCCAAAAAGGGATCTGTTGCCACCTGTGTGCATGACACCACTTCAGGCTGTTCTTTGTTCTTGTTTCCCTTTGAAGTTATGGTTGGTGTGACATATGGGGAAGAGCTTACTGAAACACTAGGGTGTGATGGTATAAGCACACCATCTAAAAAGAACTGGGAACTCCCACAGAAATCAGGAAGGCTCAGTGTGTTTTCCCACAAGCGCTTACCATTCCATACCCCCTCCAGTGGAGACCAATATCACAATCCACCCTTCTACTTTTAGTTCTGAAGTTATTCTCTGTTCCTCCTGAGATTCATGCCTTGCATATGTGTATTCTGCGCACTGCTGGACTCAGATTTAGACTCTGTGGGTGATCTTATGCCACCACAGGCCATTGTACATTCTGTAAAACACAATGAAACTGATAAAAGGGAAAAAGGGCATTCAGGTGAATTGCCAGAAGCAGCCCTCAGGTTTCCTGAACCTCCTGAAAATAAGATAGTGAAAATAATATACTTTCATCCTTCATGCTAGTGTCATAATATTCTTATTTCTGAAACTCCTCAGGTTTCATATTTTCAACATTAATATATTTTGTCTAAAGCTAGCTCTTCATTAGGTGAATATTGTGGGAATGCTATTAAATACGAAACACCATTCTTGCCAAATTCCACAATTACATTCCTCCTTACCTAAATAGTGAACTCTTTAAGGATAAATGGTTTTTATGTAGTATTAGAGACTCATCAGTAGGTGAACATCTAAATGCTTAGATAAATTTGAAAATGTATAGAAGTGTTTATTACAAATATGCTCCTAAATAGATTTTTCAAGGTGAGAAAACTAGATAGAATTCTATCCTAGACAGAATTCCCAATGGAGAAAAGTTTGTTTCAAACTCAGCTCTTTAATTAAATTGTCCAAACAAACTGCAACTCAAAAACCAGATGTTACAATAAATATAGCAGTGAGAAAGTGCTCTGTCACCAGGAGATTATTTTAAATGTTGATTCCTCAGGAGGATTGCACTGTGATACATTTAATACACTGTCAAATATAAAATTTGGTTAAAATTTTGCTTATCTCATTGAAAGATTATTCATCTGTTTTCCCTTTGCTCAGAAGTAATACTTTACTGGGACGAATTCAATTCCATTTTTGCAAGTTGTTATGTAGGTGGGAAATACTTGCTCAGGTAAGTAATGCTTTTTGATTTAAATGGAAATAGCTTGCTTGGGTAAATGGCTGCATGGTTAGACCAATTGTTCCTCCATTTCCTTAGTCTTTTATTCTGTCTGCAAATCATCAAACATGCATCTGTTCACTCTGAGATGATTATAGAAAAGAAAAAGCTTCATTCTTCAAACTTGCTGATACAGATTTTATCTGATAGACCATTCCCTGGTTCAGTGGGATTTCCAAGTTTATGAAAATTCAGTATCAAGTCAAGTGCTGAGGGATGAAGTCTTTCCTAAAAGGAAAAAAAAAATGTAATTCTCTAATAAGGGCTTCATCAATGTGTGAATGTCTTTTTTTAACTTAATCCACGCACCTTGAATTTAAAATATTTTTTTTTTCCCTTTCTTAGTGTTTCTGGATTGTCTTAGCTGATCAGACCTTGCTGGGGCTGCATAAGTAGTGATGACAGCAGAAAATGCTTCAAAGACAGCCCTTAAGCCCTTAAGAGCGGCAATAAAGCTGGTGTGGTTAGAAGGGGAAAATTACTGGAAAAAAGAAAAGATGTCCTGAAAAATACTGCCAGAGGAAGGCCTGTCAGCTTTGAAGTTGGAGCCTAGGAAGTAGCTCTGTGAACCAGAAACTTCCCTGAAAAGTGCAGCTGGCAACTTTGAATTACAACTGGGGGAATCTAGATGCCAGAGGCACTCTGAGATGTCACCAAGAGGTGCATAAACAAGGAGCTGCAACAACAACTTACCATCTGAGAGAGTGGTAAATAGTCTGGAAAAATCAAATTGCTCTGAAATAACAGAAAACATCATCACCTGTTGGCTGTTACAGGTGAAAAATCAAAATTAGCAGCATCTATTTACTGCTCAAAGTGTTACAATCTACACCCTCTGATATTATAAAATGGACTTAATTTTTATCCCAAATGGAGTGTCTTTCTCTGAGAACATCCCATGCTGCACATAACTTCTCTTAAACAAGGTGAGTTCTCCTTGGGGCTTTCTCTGAGAGTTTGGACTCTCTCCAAGGATGCCCAGATGACTCCAGGCCTTGTGACATGGATCACTTCAGAAAGGAGTGGGTGATCTCTATACACCTACAGACTGGGTAATATTTCAGGTTGTGAGAGTTGTGCATGACTTCTTGCTTGTCAGATACAAATTCTAAATAATGATTTTTTTTTAACCAAACATATTGATCTATTTTAATAAATAAGAGGGGTTTTTTTGGGTGAAAAATTCTTTAAAATATAATGAATTTATTTTCTCCATTAACAAGGTATTTCCTTTTGGTGTTTTTTTTAAGTATATAGAAGAAAGTACAGTGAGTTTATTAGCAGCATTATTAATACCATTATGTAACAAACCTACAAAGAACATTTCAGGCTATAATTTTGTAGTACTGGGAATGAAAGCTAGTGGTGAAACATCTAAGCAGCTCTACTTTTCAAAACCTGTCTTCCAAAGTTTTTGGGACATTACATTTTCTTTTCCATTACACTTGAAGCCTCTTCCTTTCACCATAGTATTTTCATATCTAATGATTTCTTTGACCTATGAGAGGAAACCAGTAGGAACAGTAAACCTTCTTTTGTGACTATATCTTCTCTTTATTTGATTTGTTCTAATCTCCACTTTCATATGAAGAAAAGAAGAATTTGCCTGTAAGTCTCCATCAATATCCATGCTAATATTAATACTTATTTTTCAGCCCAGAAGTGTAAGACTCATTGTGGCTGTGACCTGCTTACTCAACTCTGATTTGCTTCGCTTTCTGTTTTTCATTTTTTCTGGCTGCTGTGGACACATCTTCAGCTATGACCTTCCTGTAACCACTTGCAATTTTTTATTGTAGGCAAATAACTGGGGAACTGCAAGTAATGGCAACTATGACTCTTTGATTTGATATAGAGAGGCATATTACTAGAAACTTATGAATGGTATTTTCAAATAAGCATGAAATTCAGAACAAAGATGTGTTTTTTCATGTATGCAATACAGTAAATGAAAATTTCATATAAAGCAGGTTTTCTGGAAAAATAATGCAAGACTTATGCAGGGCCAGACAAATAACTCGGTCTAATCTTCAATTCTCTTATGTCCTAGAAAATGCTCCTCTCTAAAAAACTCAGTGAGATAAAAAGACTGGAAATTAAATCAGAAAAGTTCTCAAGATGTGTTTTTAGAACATAGCTCCTTTAAAAAATATTCCTGCTGGGCTGGAGAAAACCAGTTAATATTCTAAGATCTCTTATCCTGCTGTCATTTAGTGCCTTGAGAGTGTTATTATGCTTCTACATATTCTTTATCCCCATATCTCCTCTGACTTGGATTTACAACATTCACATGGAAAGCATTTACTAACATGATCTCATGTCAGCTGAAAAGCTTGAATAGAAGATGTGATCATATCACAATGAGATAGTCTAGCGAATAAGAAGGACAATAAGAAAAAAAACCATTTTCCAGTGACAATCATTCTTTTATTTAAGTATTTTTTGCCTAGTAACAGTAATGATCTAGGTGAAAAGCAAAATTTTAAATGCTACCTCATAACTAAGAAATCAGATTTCAAATTAAAGGATGAGAAAATTGGAAATTTTACCTGATTACTGTTAAAAAAAGTAAATCAAAGCTGGAGTTATGCTTCTGCAGATAATCTCGGTTTATTTTCATTGCAGAGATATGGTAATAATCAAACAAATGGCCAGTTAATTTTTTCTTATGTATTTGAATAACTTTTTTTCTGAAATTAAGTATTATATTTTATGATGGTAGGTATTTCTCTCTACAAGACCTAAGCTGAGTGTTCTGTTGAAAGGCACTGGACTGCTGTGGAAAACATAATTCTCTATTTAATTAGTACGTTGAGCACAAGTAATGACATTTTGGGGATTTTTTGTACACTGCTCTACTAGCTAGTGTCAGGTCTGCTCTGGGGTAGCTACCTATGTCTCAAGAATTATGGGGGTTCTGTGTCTAGGTTTTAATCAACCTGTACTTTGCTAGTGAAGGCAAAGCACTCCATGATTAAAGATTTATTACCCAACATTGTAGTCAATGGCTTCATCAATGAAAATGCAAGTTGGTGACAGGTTTTGCTTTTTATAATTTTTTTTTTACAGAAACAAAGACTTAACATGGGCCACAAAAGAGGCATTAGAAGACTCTCCTGGTTTATGTTTAAATTTGAGTTAGTTTATTTGAAATGCCATTATACTGAGAATCAACAGGACCTAATATTAAAAAAATATTTTCCCACAAGGAAGGATGGGTTGACTAGCAAAGACTATTCCGTATGATCCAGAAGCCTTAGATGCGTGTGGTATACTGTGTAGTTATCGATGTACATTTATTTCTTGCATGCATAAGCTTTGATGCCTTTTTTCAACACTTCAATTAACAAATTCTCTCTCATAATATGTATGGCACTCTTTCCAATTCCATGGATATGGATTCTATCTTTATTTTCAAATAAATCATAACTTCTAAATTAAGGAGTAGTTTAACACTGCTTGCTTATATGCAGGCAGAAGTACCTTATCTGTGATTTTTTTTTTTTTTTATAGTGTTGTTTGCAAACTCTGGAAATACTAATGCTGATTTCACCATTGTTATACTCCTGGATAATCTGTTCTGTGGCTTTGTGCATTGCTGACACACAATGTTCAGAGGCTTGGCTTTTTTTTGGTGAAACCTCTTGCTTAGACGTGCTGTCACTAAAGCTTGTTATCATTTATCCTGCTCATTCAGCTGCAAACTTCGATCCCTGTCCAGTTACTTTCCTTGATGCCCCATGTTTTACTTGCCTGAAACTGTTATAATGCAACTTTCTGTTCTTATTTAGGAGCATTCTGTTTTTAGCTTAGAAAGACGCCAGCTGATTGTGTGTGTATGAATGTTTGTAGCCTATTTTGTGTCAAAATGTGGTGTAGAGTGTTTAGGAAACTGAAGTTCAAGGGTAAAGCAACACCAGAAAATTGTGGAAAATAATATAACAGACAAAAATATGGATATTGCTAGCCAAAATTTGTAATAAATTTATTTTCCTAGGAAGTTAAATAAAATGTACTTAGCTCCTGATTTGTCTTGATCAACTGCACAAAGGGATATAATAGAACAGGAAACTTCTTTACCTGACTGTGCATGGACTACCTTATCTCTGACCCTTCAGGCAGGAGTAAGAACATGTCATGGAATCATTCTTTCTTCCATCTCTAAGAGGATGGATGAGCCAACTCTCTGCCTCTTCAATCATAACCATCAGAACAGCTGAGCTGACAAGGAAGAGAGAGGTCAAGCAGCACTGGGATATATAGTGGTGTGAACTGGAAGCAATCTTACACTGGGATGAAGCTATAGCTTTTGGGTAGCCTTTTCAGAGCCCTTCAAGACCTCTGGGCTCTGAGTTGCTGACAGCTGATGCCAGAAGCAGAATTCCATTCCGCACCTTCTCAGAACAAGGCGTTAGTTCATAGTACCAGTGACTCAAATGGGCAAAAGAGACATTGCGTCCATTAAACTCTCTCTATTCATAAGAAAGAAATATAAATGAGCCAAGAAGCAGTTATGTCACCACTACCCCTGTTTAATATACAATTAAATCTAGAAAACCTACTCTGAAATGGCAGAAATATGAAAGGTTCTGTCAGGTGCTTAACTTCCAATGCTGATTTTTAAAACAGAAGATTGATCTGAGCTTGCAGACATGCACTCAGCTGCATCTGTGCACACAAATCTGGTATTTATATAAGAAATCATTCCATATGTACAGATCTTCTTTAGGAGGCAGAAGTCAGTCTGCAGGAACACATTTCTTAAAACCATCTTCCAATATACAGCTTCTTGGAAAGAATGAAAATTTCTAATATTTTTTTCAAGCTGAACATTTGCTTAAGATCCTTTGCTAAAATGGACTTTAAAAATTTTTGGGGTGAGATTGTCACTGGGACTAGATTCTGACTTAACTGCAAAACCAGACTGTAAAATAGTAGTTTGAGAAAATGAACTTTACAATTTGACAACACGGAAGAGGAGAATAATTTATACTGTCATTTCTAAAATGGAAAATTGTAATTTTTTCACTGTGTTTATCACAAATATATATTTAATGGCATGCCTTGATTTATAACAATTTTCAGGTATCTTTACTGTCAGGATGTTTCATAACGGCCAAGTTATTTCCTGCCATATTTCACCTTTAATTTCAGCGGAAATCACTGCCAACTGTGCTTCTTTTCTTTCTAGAAAATTGTCTGCAAAGTACTGAGAGTTTAATACTAAATTAAAAAGGCAGGAGCTTTCTGGACTGTCATCATGGTTAGCCAGATGAACAGAAATGGCTACCAGTAGGGATTGAAGAGTTGTCCAAGTTTAGTCCTTGGAGTTTTTAGGTTAAATTTAATGTGTGCTATGAAATAGTTTTTAGTTAGGAACTCTTGATGGTCAGCATCTTGACATTTATCTAAGAGACTAGGCTATGGCTTTTGAGCTCACCATTGACCTGTGTAGAGACTATTGGGCCCCTTTGCTTCTCTCATGCTTCCTATCTGGAAAACCCAGTGCTGAAAACCAGAGAAAGATGATATTGCTATTTGAATCTCTTATCTTATGACAAAGCTTTTCTGTCTGTTATCATTTCATGCTATTTTTATGTAATACTCTACTTATGAGAAATATATTACAGTGTTTTTGTAAAACAGAAATAAAAATTCCGATTACTACATCTTCTACCTATTCAAAATTTATTTTATCTTTATATCCAAGTTGATCTAGTTAAATAAAAAATCAATAAGATCCAATACTCTGAATTTCTTTGTTGCCTATTATATGCTAACAGCAGAAATTACTGCATGTTGTGTCATAATGGCTCGTGTTGCTCAGTTGGTAAGGGACACGTATGAGAATGGCCATGTAAATGTGACTTGTTATTTAACTCTTGAACTGAAATGTCACCAACAACTACAGAGGCTGCACCACGTAAACAAGTAAAACAGAGTACCAGGCAGGACATCATCCATGGGATGTGTCTTACATGACAACAGGGATTTACATTGAGTAGGATTTTTGAGAAAGCAAATTGCTGGTAGAATGTGCTGCCTTGTGCTCTTGCCAACCCCCCTCTTTCCCCAGTAGGAATAAATGTTTGGGATTTTCTCAGGCAGTGCTGTGCTGGCTCAGCTGCTGTTAATGCTGTTTAGGGTGCTGGAGGCCTTTTTGGCTTCCAGGGCGTGCTGCTGGCTCATGTTGAACTTGCTGCCTACCAGTACCCTGAAGTCCCTTTTTCTATCCTTTTCCATCTTTTTAGGTGCCATGATTTGGTGTAAATTCTGTCCAAAACAGTTTAAGCAGCATAAAGCTGCACTGTGAAAAGGAATCAATAAAAAAATAACATTGAGATCAGTATTCCTGGACATCCCATAAGATTCCTTCCTGATACTGATTTTTTTTTGAGTCATTTCATTATCAGAAGACAAAAGACAGCTTTTTATTACCCTAGAGAATGATAATTTTCCTACCTGTTGGACCAAATGAATTGTTGGGCCACATTCACATAATTTCTGTACATTTTCCATTTTTTAGAAAATCCCATTTTTGCTGTCTGCCGGCCAAAGACAGGGAGAGGGCATTTAAGAGCAAAATGCCTAAAAGAACATGTACTGGCAGAAAGAAGGGGAGTTAAAAGCAAAAGAGAGAGTATCCATTGCCCTTATGCTTATGGCTACTTATAGTTCCAAAGTTTAAAGCATCTAATAAATGCACGGTGCTCTGAGAAAAAGTTCTTAAAAAGCCCAAACCAAAAAACCCCATTGCACACAAAATAGTACCTGCCCGAAATAACTATAAAATAAAACAAGGGAAAAATTCATAATGCTACCACCAACTAACTTAATGGAAAACACAAAGTTATTGCGATGAGAGTGTCAAATTTTCAGCATTTTTGAAGGACAACAATATCTTGTAATTTCCCATTTTTTTCCCTTTGACTTTCATGTCGATACACAATAAACGTGCTTTAGAAATCAGTTGCTTCCTTTCCTCAAATCTCTCAGAAGCATGACAGCACATATCTATTTCACATCACAGTACTGAAAAAAAAAATGACACTCAACATCCTTCCCACAAGAGACAAATTGGAAATAGAATTGGAGCTTACTCTGAACTGCTTGGAAGAGCAAAACTGGCAGTGAAGTGAGTATGAATTTGCACTACTTTGACCTTGAGGCATCCCTCCTGAAAGATATAAACAGTGAAATGTAGATGGTCTGAAAAAAAACAAAGAGCTGGTGAGGTGTTGAAGGGAGTTTAACATATTTTTCTATTAGATGTTTTAAAAACTTTCTTTAATAACTCATGAACAGTCTAGAAATATCATCATAGGCTTTCAGTAGAATAATTCCCACTTAATTATTTTATATTTAACTTAGTTTATTTGTCTGTTTCTCAATTATGATGCAATTTATATATTGCCCTCATTAAGTTTTAACGTTTCTCTTAAAAACACTTCATGGGTTCCACAAAAAGAACAAAAATAAGTGGTTTTTCATCCAAACAGAAAATTCAACATCTAAGAAGCAAGGTTACATATCCCCTCTTGTGTTTCACAGTTTCACAGCATTAAGATGCACAGAGCAGCTCAAGATATATTCTAATGCAAAATTACTTATCTTAAGCTCACCACTATCCTCAGTGAATAAAAATTCATATTTCTACTCTGTGGCTGCTCATTTGTTTACTCTTCCTTAAAACAAAAAACAGCAGCTGTTGAACTATGCACTGGATAGAAAGACTGAAGACTTAAAGAATGTACTTGACATAGAAGGATACACATGAAGGACCAAAAAGAAAGATGTATATCTGTTAATCCATCCATCCATTTTTATGCTACTCCCCTTTCTGCACTCTATTTGATATGCTGCAAGAGTTCAGTCTTAGGTTTTAAGTTCAATACTTCTGTCTGAAGGACATAATGAGATTTTTTTTTTAAAACATGCTGCAAATGGGATGGCAGTTTCTCAGTTGTAGTCCATGAAAACTATTATTGCAGATTGATTGTTAACTTTTGCCTAGCACACACTTTTATCTCACAGTGTGATCTACTCCCCCCTTCACAGACATGAAGTTAAAAATAAACTGAAGTTTGCACAGTTGTTATTATATTTTCTCTCAACACTTGACTGACATTTGGTAGAAACCACTTTTGACTCTCCCTTTCAATTTTTTTTCCCAAATTTCATTTTTGCTACTGAATGTTGCTGAAGAGTATACATTAATTGTTTGTTTCTTCTTCTTTTGTAATGTTCCTTCTTTTCAATCCTTTTTTCTCAGCTCTTTTGATGATATCAGGAAAACAGTGTCGCATACCTGCCTACTTATCTTTATTTTGCTGTACTCAATTATTTGAAAATAAAAATCTACCTACTTGTGCTGACAGGTTTTGCTGGTCATTTGTTTAATGGAGCCTTGGGCTATTCAAACATTTACTATTCTAGCTGAAGGCAGCTTGTGGCATTTTCATCTGCCAGGCAATAATCAGTCTTACCTTGTTTTGTGCTATGTGTTACCCGGGCCAAATGTGTTGAATTTGTTAATATGGAAAACCTCAAATGTTATTTGGCCTTTCAAATTGTAAGAAAATTAAGTAGAACTAAAACAGTAGTCCAACTATCAGTCTGAGTGTTTTTTTTAAATTATTTTTTAATACAATTCACATTTTGGTGAAATAGGTGTGAACTAGAACATTTTCCTGCAAAGCCTTTCAAGACTGAAATCTCTAGACCCATGATGCCTGGAGAGGATTCTGTCAGTTAAAAGCACAAAAACTGCAATGATTAGGCCTTAGTCCCAAACCAGTAATGAAGGCAACTTATTTTCAGAACTTGGCAAATCTGAATTAAATACAGCAGAGGCAGAAATACATATTAAATCTTTGGTACCTACAAACAAATTTTCATTCCTTTCTTTATCTTACATGGATCTTTCTGTCAGGAATTGGTTTGTTTTGAAGCAGATGTCTCTGAGACACTTTACTTTGCTATGATCTTTAAGAGGAAATGTGTAGAAACAAACCCCACAACTTTAGTTACAGTGATCTCCTGAATGCTGCAGCCGGGCTGCTGATGGCGTTGGGTACATTTTCACTCAACTATAAACTGTTGGGTAGACATATGCCATTTTCAGGTGTTTGAGACCATATGTTCCTGGGTTTAGGAGAATGTGGGCAGCTGAGTGCGATACAGAAGATTGCAGCCCTCACTGTGCAACCACGGCACATCCAACGTGTATTGTTACGGTGACTTGCATGCACTGGGTCTGTGGAACAGCACGGAACATGCCATGTCTTCAGCTATCCTGGAAGTACCAGCTCTTAGTTGGAAATAAATTAGCAACCTGGAAATTCCTTTCTGGGTAGTTAATTTTATGGCAGTAATGGGTAAACTATATTTTATCTTTATTTTCATAAGAAGTTACCCTGTTCACAAATTCAATGCCAAGGAGAGATACACTCAAGGAGGTAACAATAAAACTTCATCCAGCAGCCAGACATTTTTAAGAAGCAGTGAATTTTGCTCTGAAACAACACCCTCCTCTTAATACATTTCTATAATCATGCCTGATGTTGCAGACATTTATTTTGCTGGTGTTAAGAACAGTCTGTATGCTTGAATTTGGACTCTTAGTACTGAAAATGAAACAAAGAAACTTAGAAGCAAAACAGATGGGAAAACCATCTTGCACCCATGGTGGGATCTGGTTGGATACGTAAGATATATTTACGTCACTGAGCAGATAATGGTTTGCATCCCACAGCAAGGGCACAAGCAATTTCACCGGCTGTCCTGAATGGCTGTGTTTGTTTTCAATCCTGTAGATACATAAGCTCAGCACAGTAACAAACTTTCATGTAGCCTAATCCTGAATAACAAAAGCTAATGTAATGTTCTTACTCTGTATGCTAATATCATTTGTTTAGTAACAGAGCTCTAACAACACGTGTCGGAGTTTCTCCATAGCCTCTTGGACACTGCTTTTGTCCCATATTTAGTGTTATTCTGGTCAGTAAGGCACAGAAGAGTGAAAGTTGTTCTAGTGAGGAGACTGACATATTGCAGTTGTACAAAAGGTAGTGAACTGTGACACGAGTCAAGACAGCCTAATTGCCATTATCATTGATTTACCAACAGTGTTTCTGGTGCTATTACGTTCCGAAATTAATCTGTCTGAGAGTAGCTTTCCTTGCTAGAGCTCTGCGAAATTAGTTTGAAGGATTTGCTCTTCTCCAGAAACGCTCCTATATTTGAATTAATGCATTTTAATGAAGGAACTTCATGTTTTCTGATTCCTGTATGGACCCAACTTCTTTGGAAAGTGTCAGCCCCAAGGTTTCCAAATCCTAGCTTTATTTGGAACTACTTGCATAGGTCCTTTAAATTCTCCAGAAATCTTTGTTTAAAGAATTCCTTCCACATAGCTGCCTTTCCCTTGGCACCTTCAGGATCCAAATTTAAAATATCAAAAAATGATTCTTTTTTCCGTGAGAAAAAAAATTATACACTTTAAAATCCGATTAAATTTTTTATTTCATTTTGATGTATCATGATGGAAACAATTTTGAACTGTCATTTTAGAACACAGGAAAAAAAGAGGTCTAAAATTGCTTTCTCCCAGGGAAAGTTTAATTTTTGATAAAAATAGGCTTTTCTGTGAGAATTTAAATTAGAAAAAAAATTACAGTAATTTCCCTAATATCTTAAGTTTTGTAGTTAATTAATAGAAATTAATAATCTCATTATTGTCTGAAACATCTCTCTTATGAGGAGATACTGAGGGAGCAGGGCCTGTGCAGCCTAGAGAAGACTGAGAGGTGATCTCATCAACACATTTAAATATCTCAAAGGCAGGTGCCAAGAGGATGTGTCAGGCTCTTTTTTGTGATGCCCAGCAACACCATAAGGAGCAATGACCATAAAATAAAACACAGGAAGTTTCATCACAACAAGAGGAAGAACTTCTGTACACTGAGGGTGGCAGAGCACTGAGCAGGCTGCCCAGGGAGTTCGTGGAGCCTTCCCCTCTGGACACATTCCAAACCCACCTGGATGTGTTCCCGTGTAACCTGCTCCAGGTGACCCTGCCTTGGCAGGGAGGTTGGACTGGATGATCTCCAGAGGTCCCTTCCAATCTGATCTGTTCTGTGATTCTGTGATTGTCTTCTCTTTACAATAGTTCCTTCTTTCTTCTGAATTCTAAGAACATGCCACACAGAGAAAGAATAAAACTACACATCATGAAAACGCTCACATTTGTATGGAGGCAAAATGTAAGTCATCAACTAGGTAAAGTTGCATTTTTCATCCATACACAGAAACTGTGTTCTTATTTAAAGTCTGGAAATCGCAGCAGTTGTCAGTGTTGTTGGAGCCAAACATTGGGTTTGTATAACTTAATGCTGCCCGTTCTTGTAGTAAAATGTCAAAACTAATTATGGGAGCAATATCATTATGCTCATTGTCATCAAAGTAAACATACAATTATTGTTGATTCTGAGAGTCATCTATTTAGAAGTGTATATATTTTTTTTAATTACTTTTTTTAACAGGAGGTTTTTTCATTCTACATGGATCCAGAAGGTTTAGATTTTTTTTCAATACAGTCAGATTTTCAGGACGACCAGAAAAAGTGCAGTAAAGCATGGTTTTCATCAGTAAATAGTTTCAAAACATGCCGGTTCCTTTGTCATGAATGTCTGTAGTAATACCTGTAACAACATTTAGAGACTTGCTTTACCTTTAGGTTTGTTTCTAATATGTGCTGCCTGCAGATTCTTATCTGTGTCCTAAGACTCACTTATGATGACAAAAATTTGATCTTAGATGTCCTTTCTGCCAGAAACATCCTCTGTGGAACTTTCAAAATCTGCTTTTTCTTGAAGAATTATATTTTGGGATATAATTGAAGATCTGCAGGAATCACCTTCATCCTGTTGGGAAGGATGCAGTGTTTCTTCATTTTTTCTTAGATCTTTCTTACATTCTCTTACAGCATCTTCTGTCAGTTTGGGTTTTTTTGAGGAGGATTTCTCTGTGTGATCCTCTGTGACTTGTACATGGGGCATAAGATGTCAGTTTTCTTAATTACTGTGGTCAGTTTACATCATAAAGAATCTGACTTTACATTTGATTTTTAAATTCAAATTAATATAGCAAATTCAGAACTGCTGTGAGTAAATATTGTATATTAATTTCACCTGATGCATTAAACCTGATGATGAACCAGAGCTGTTTTGACTTAACAGAAGTTTAACACAAAAAAAATGCAGAACTCTTTGTATTGCTGCTGATGGTGAAACTGCTCACTGCCAAATAAAGAAATTATCTCATGTATTTAGTGTGAAATTAAGGGTTAAAGAAGCCTGAATTATTATTATATGTATCATTTTTATTACAGAACACATGCATCTCAAGTCTAACAGTTAGTTTCTTAGTTCTATACTTTTTGTAAAAGCAGCTCAAAAGAATTCTTAGTGTAGTTAATAAATCTGTTTCTGATCAGGCAACTTAAGCATCGCATTCTTCTTCTCTAGTGGCCAAAATCCACCCCAAGTAGTAATCCTGTCTTTATAAGAGGAGATATCAAATTCTGTCCAATGGTTTTCCATTGAGAAAGAGCTGCAGGCAGCCTCCTGCATCCCATAGATAATACAAGATCTCAAATTCTAACTTCTGAGAGCCTTTGGAGGAAATGCATCATTTGAATTACTCTGTACCTACTTTGGATTGTTCTCTCCTCTCTCATTCTTTCTCATTCCTTTTCCTGCACAAATTATCTACCAATGATATGTGCATATTTTCTACCACCTAATTAGAGAAATCTCCTCAAACATTTTCTCTCACTCTTCTGGAAAATGTCATTACCACCTGTGGAAAATGGGTTCAGCATAGGAGTTCTAGATTCTCAGATGGCAATATTTCTGCTGCTAAAAGGCTTTCTCACATAGCATGTTCTGGAAGTACTTTAGAAGCAATTTGGAACAACAAAGCTTTTTACATCCTTCTGATCTCATTAATTTTTAACAAAAATAGAAGAAAACACCACTACTGTTTAATGTCAGGCAGGGAAACAGCCCTGACACTGCAGCCTGGGAAGAATCAACATTGCTTTTCAAAAGACCTGTATTTTGACTAGTCCGTCCAGTGCTAAGAAATCAGAGCAGAGATTCTTGGCACAAATATTTAATATTAAGGTTAAGTTTATGGTCAGGTCCTTTACTCACCTGTGACAAGGAGGAGAAAGACGACACATCAAAATATGCATAGATGTGATGCATACAAAGCAGATGTCAGTGAAACTGTGGAGAAAAACATCTTCTGTGCTTGCTTTAAGGAAAGAAAATAAAAGCCAACTAACCATCGTTCTCAAAAATTAAGGTATCATTATTTTTTGTGTGTGTTAAAATATAGCTGATTTTGAATCACTGCATCAGTTCCCAAGATTATGTGGAAGTTAAGATTTTCTATCATCAAAAAAAATAAATGTATTTAGACAAAGGCAAAATCAATAAACCCACAAATCAGAAAAAAGAAAAAGTTCTTATCTGTCTTTCCCCCCACCCAGTTTCATCTCATATAGAACTTAGAAATTCAATAATATTTAAAAAAATAAATTGAAGTTGCATTATTGTTTTCTAAGTAGCTGCCAAATATAAAAATCCTGTCTTTTTTTTTTTCCTAGCAAAGAATCATTACAGCTGCAGCAAATCAAATGTCTCAGGGAATTTAAGTTTTTCCTTACTTCTGCCATGCATAGAAGAAATTTGATTCTCATGCTGACTTTCTTATAATTATTCTGATAATGTAACAGCTCACTGAGTTACCTTCATGAATTTCAAGACTCTTTTCATTTTTCAGAGACAGGTAAAGAAAGCTTGTAGTGGATACCTGCTAGGTGCTGAATGCTTTTGGAAAATTAGGGAAATGAACAGGGAGATTGCATTGGAACTAGACAAGAACTTACAGCTGTGGGGGTGTCAGTCCTAATTTAAGAAAAAGAAAAAAGAAAAAAATATTTTTAATGAAATTAAACATTACACTAGGGCACTTTCAAAATCAGAATGTTCCTAATAAACTGGGTTTTTTTGGCCGTCAGTGATCTCTGGGAAGGGACTTCAATCTTCAGTTCCTTTTTTTACTGATGATGGGTAAAGAACACCCTTTTGTAGCTGATTTCATCTGTCAGTTCAATCTTCTTCTCCTCCTTTGAAGTCAGAATTATCTAATTCCTCAGCTAAATCAAATGTCAGTTTCTGTTTTTATATTAAAAGAATTGTATAAGACACACTGAACATTCAGTGCTTCTGTGGAGTGTTTATCTTTTTGTCTCATTGATTTTGTAGACAGTTTTCTCTTCCCTTCAATGTCCCTTTTCTCTTTGAGATGCCTACTGTGCTGTGGTGTTGGGTTTTTTCACAATGCCAAATAGTATCTCAGCAAGCTTTAAGATGTGCACTTTATTGTAAGAGGGAAATGTCTCTCTGTCATGTATGTGATTTTGGATTGTTTTGTTTTTAGAAGGATAATGCAGCTTGGGGAATGGAGGTCAGATCAAATATGTCACATCAAACCTGCAGGTTCCAGAGACAATGCATTGGCTTTGTCTATCTTTCAGGGTGAAACAGCCTGTTAATTGAATGCAAAACTAAAATGTCAAATAAAAACCACTTCTTCAAGGAGCTATAAATTATGGAGCTGGATTTCTGCACTGAAGATGCAGCAACAGAAATATCACTACACAACCCCTTAAACTGCACTTTAGTGTTCTTTTTATTACACAATGAGTACTCCCTCCTCCTTTGGAACTGTCATTTCTTAGGTGCTTATCTGCAGCATTCTGTGATTCAGAAATCACTGGATGAATCATTAACTTCACAAAGGCCTTTTTCACGTCACCCTAAGTACAGGAGCACTTAATCCATAAACAAAGCTAGAATCCTTGGCTTCACAATTTCCTGAACAACTGAACCTATCCCTGCGAATCAGGGTGTTGATGAGAAAATGCAATAGAAACTTCAGTGCTACTGAATCAGTTTAAAAATGTGATTTCAGTCACTTCAAGAAAACTGTATTTCTCCCTATTTTTGCATATAAACCTGCACAGTAATCCAAGAATAACTGCACTCAGACTTGTAATTCACAGTAGGGTGGCCTCAGGGGTGTGTTTGGGACCTGGACAGGTTTGGATAGACCATCTCAAATATCCTTTCATTTTAAGGGAATGTGGTGTGTTGACCTTGGCTGGACACCAGGTTCCCACAAAAGTTGTTTTATCGCTCCCCCTCTTCAACTGACAAGAGATACTGGAGTGTTTTAGTTTTTAAATCATAAGAAACAAGAGCAGATCACCAACCTGGTATTGGATAAAAAAGACTTTCTGAGGCTTAAGCATCAGAGACTATGATTACGTTTCAGTTAAATCCAACTACAAATATTGTCATACAAACATCATGAAGGATCTGTCAATCGCATGACCTTTATCTTACGTCTTAATTTGAAATTAGTGACTTTACCAAAGACTTGTGTTCAAGTCCACCAAGTCAGTGATAGCCAGCTGATAATGTGGGCCTATGGCTGAATATTTGCATGGTGTTTATGTGGATGGAAGAACCTGACAGGCTGAAAGAGCTGGGGTTGCTTAGCCTGGAGAAGAGAAGTCTCTGGAGAGACCTTATAGGAACCTCCCAGTACCTAAAGGGGGCCTACAAGGAACCTGGAGAGGGACTTTTTTACAAGGGCATGTAGTGACAGGACAAGAGGGAATGATTTTAAGATTAAGGAGAGTAGATTTAGATTAGATCTAAGGAAGAAATTCATTACTGTGAGGGTGGTGAGGCACAGGAACAGGTTTCCCGGAGAAGTTGTGGATGCTGCATCTCTGGAAATGGTCAAGGCCAGGTTAGATGGGGCTCTGAGCAACCTGGTCTAGTCGAAGGTGTCCCTGCCTGTGGCAGTCTTGTTGGAACTGGACTTTAAGGTCCCTTCCAACACAAACCATTCCAGGACTCCATGATAAAAGCTGCTGTATGAATCCATGTACTAGATATTATGCTGAGATGACTGAAACATAAAGAAAAGTTCCCTTTCTCTGTCTTAAAGTCTTTTCACATCTTTATGAAAGATGCAAGTGATGAAAGTGAAGTGATATATTTTAAAAGATGTAACCAGCCCCCAATTTATAGCTTCAACTAAGAGTCCTTCAGAGAAGATGTCTTGATCTGAAGTAATTTTAAAATTAATAATGGAATATACTGAAGCATCTTCTTCAGTGAGAAACAAAATGGTACTTTACCATAAAAACCCTACAACGTGTTCACTCCACTTCTAGAACTGCAACTGCTGCTGCTAAATTTTTTGTTCTTTCAAACTAAGGTAACGTAAGAAAATGGCATTGCAAAAAGCTCAGGATATATCTCAAGAGGATGCAGCTACTTTGGGTGCAAGTCCTTAGAACTGTGACCTGTAGCATAAGGATTGCATTGTTATTTTAATGGGTAATCATGTAGATGTCTTTTTATATGGAAAGTCTCCTTACTTTCAATAGGCTTGTGGAAGTTACTTTTCCCAAAAAAGCTTATCTAACACCCATTGAGCTAAATTGTAAAATTAATATTGATCTGGATGAGAATGAGATCAGCCCCACATGGGGAAAATTGACACACACGTGTAGAATAGTTAATATGAGAAAATAATTAGTTCCTTGCTTGATAATTTGGTATAAACTTAGCAATTAAATTAATGATAATTTCCAGAATTCTATTCTATCCTACATTTCAAAGTGATTTCTTAGTCTATGTGTATCTCACATTATCATTCTTTCTTGTTCATGAAATGAAATAATTCTGCAAAATGTTATTTCTCCTTTAGGTACTTTAAGGATTTCATGCATCACATTAAGATTTTAAAGGAATTGTAAGCCTAATTAAAAAAAAATATATAATATTTGGACTAAAGGGATCATGCACTATATACATAAGGACATGGTTTAACCAAATATAAGATATTGCAAAGGAAATAACTGGTATGACTTGAAATGCCTGAGTAGTAATGGTTAGTCCAAAGGCAGCTGTATCTCTGTGTTTCCCTGGCAAACAGTGAGCTTCAGATGCAATAAACATTACTGTACTGATGGAAAATTAACTTGTTGAATAAGCATGCAATTGTTGCTGAGGAAATCACTTCTAAAGAACATTATCTTCCTGTGTCTAGCATTCCAAAATGGAATAAAATTAATTACTGGAAGCAAAACTAAGCCATTAAACAATATGGTGAGGTATAAATCATCATTGAATACATATGGTCTTTTTTATTTTGCAAGGTGCTTACTAAATTTGAGTGTAATTTATTCACCATGCTAGTTCTGGAAAAGAGAAGAGAAAGTCTGTGTAATAGGAGCTGGATATCTTCAAATCTGAAGGGTTTGTCATTGTGGTAGACTTCAGTGGGCATATGGGCAATGGGGCCTCCTGTCTTCTGCATGTGCTGAACAGACAAGGAATAGATTGTGCTGATGGCAGCAATATCTGCTTCATGATCTCACATAGGAGCTGTGGGCCGTCATCACCAGCACCATGTTCCAACTACCAACCAAGACAAAGGTGGAGTGGGAAGGCCTGGATTAACTGCCTTCTCATCAGCCATGTGAGTGACTTTCAAATCACTGCTGTGATTCAGCTGACTGCTACACAGGTCACAACAGCTCTATAACAGAATAAAACATAAAGCATGGAAAATTTTAAAGAATTGTGTGCTCAAAACCATTCCAAGTTTTGTCTAAAACTGAGTCTGTCTTTCATTACGCCAGTAATAAGGAAATTGGCAAGTTTTATGTGATTATTTATGTAAATTATTGACTTTTACCTAGGGAAAAAGAAAATGGATTTGATGTCAGTGATGACCCACTGAAACTTCAGCTGAAAGAGAAGCAGAACACTTTGAGGGAGTGAAGTCTGCCCTAGCTGGACTCTGTTACCAGCAAGTTGACTTACAGGAAGCTTTGACACACAGTCTGATCAGATTAACCCGAAGGGAAGATGATTCCTGAAATGCTAACACTGACAAACTGCAGATATGTGCTGATGAAAGCCACACACGCTTACTCTTTGCTGATCTTCTTGCTTAATATGGTACATGACAATGAAGATCAAAATCAGAGACAAAAACACACAAATCACAGATTGTGGAAGTATAAAAAAGTATTGTACCTTTCAACATCTCCTCTTTGTCAACACATCCATCTCTTGAGGTGTGTGAGGTGTCTTGAGATATCTATTTTCACCTTAGGTAAGCTGCCAAGGGTATGTGAAATGAACAGTGCAGTCGTGTCCATCTGGACAGCAAGGTACACAGTTTGGAAGGCATTTCTTTAAAAAAACTCACAAACAACAAAGTGCAAGAACTCCATTGAGTGATTACCGCATCCTTTTTTAAACATTTTCTTCTGACTTTCTGCTATAGTTAAATCTTCTCAACAGATTATACAGATGTTCTGTATACTGATGAAAGTGAAATTGTGGCAAATACCTGGACGAAACTTCTTTTAATTGGCAGATTGCATAGCTCGTGATACCAACAAAGCATGAGCTCTGCTGCACAAGTCTTTCAGTAAACCACTACTGGAGGCTATGTCTGTGCCAGTAACATGAGACCAACTTCTGCACCAGAGGGCAAGTGACATGGCACAACTTGCATCCCTACAGCTTTTTTCCCTCCTAAAATAGGGTTGTCTTGTCTATACTGCCCATTAAGATCCCGAATACACCCCACAGGCTCAGCTGCCCAAGCCAAGGTCAAGTCTGCCTGTCTGCTGTCTGCTCAGGGTCAGTGTTGGGATGTGGCTCCTCAACCTTGTTCCAGAGCACTGTGTGACAGAGATGTGCCCCCTTCCCTGTGCCCACCTCTGCCCCTGCCCTGCCGGCTCGACTGCCTTACCTGGGACCTTCCTCATCCCTGTGGGCTTGTCTGACCCACACTGAGCTCTTGGCTGGCCCCGGATTCTTGCTCCACTTTGCTCCTCTTGCTGGAGTGCTCCCTTGCTGGTCAGATCCCTGTCCCAGGCCTGCTTTGCTATCATGCAAATCTCCTGGCTTCCCTTCCCCTGTGGAGCAGCTGCTGTGACACACATGGTGAAATTATAGCCCTTATTTACTCATTCAAAACCTGTGGTCTTCTTACTTTTGTGTTGCAATTTGCGCAAAAGTATCTAACTAGAATTTATTTTCCATAATATCTCATAAAAATAATGCCAGCAGGTAATTTTCTCCGCAACACACTATTAAAATAAATATCAGATTTCAGTATAGATTTTATGTTTTTCCTGTTTGAATGTAATCTGAAAAATGTTCTCATTTTATTCTGCATATGGAAATTAGGTTGAATACAAGATTGAACTTTCTCCTTTACTATGTAAAATATAACCCACAATTTTCTTGTGAACTTTCTAGCTGATATCAATGCTATTGCTTCAAGATATGGAAATTGAAGATAGAGAGGCTTTACATATAATTTTTATACATATAACATTTTTTTCAAATATTTTAATATATATAACTTTTATGTTTTCAAGAAATAGTTTCTGTCACAAGGAAATAAACAGTTCTGTTCAAAGTCACATGGTTTCCAGAAAATTCAAGATATATCCCAGAACTTTTAATACTTTTTTTTAATTTTCCAGGCATATTTCTACTGAAGACCCAAAAGGGTTTGTTAATTACCTTCCACAATTTAAAATTTGGACTACTAATTAGAAGAAAACATTGTTCCTGATAACACCTCTGGATGGGACAAGGATGAGAGAAGTAGCATGCAGTAAACAGAGCAAGTGTTTCATTGTTAGTAAAATGGCTGCAAAGAAACAATATGCTTTTAAGTATGTTGACGTGTAAAACCGTAGCTTTAAGAATGAAAATTGCAACCATATTTGAAGGATGGAAACGCTGCAAAAACTTTGGATAAACAATCACTTGAACTCAACTTCAGCTCCCATTGCAATGCCATTATTTAGATGCATTCTGAAAGAGAGACCAAGTTGCATGGAAGCCAGTTTGACTTTCTTTGGTTTTTTTCTGTTTGTTTGTTAATTTGGGACCATTTTTTTATTTGGTTGGTTTTGGCACTGAAATAATAACAATTTTTTATTTCTCATTGATTCCAGTTTTTTTTTTTTTAAAAGTAAGTAGCTGGGAAAAATTTCAAAAAAGAGCTAAAACAATGATTAAAGAAGTGAACAATATACCTTACAATGGAAGAACCAAGGAATGCAATTTATGTATTGTATGAAGCAGAAGTTAAATTGCAATTTATTAAACAATTTATTCAGACATGGTCATATGAAATGTACCTTTTTTGCTCTTTTCTAGGCTTTAAGTAAAGCAGCTGGCAAAAGTTTATATTGGTATATGAGTAATGTAAAAAATGCCATGGAATCTTGTTGACCACTGGAATCTCAGCTCTCTATGCTATTTATAACAAGCCCCTGCCATAATTTTGGTCCAGTTCATGTAGCACCCTCCTGAGCGATCCCTAGACTCACCTCAGGTGTCAGCCTGGACGAGGGAATGTTCTCAAATGACACTTTGGATGCATCCAGACTGTTGTGGAGGGTGAGTCTTTAAAATGTGCTGCAGTGTCTACTCTGTTCCAGTTGGCCTTAGTGCCAAACAAGGGTTTCAAAGATTCATAAATTCCTAATGCACAAGTTTGCGTTGTCAAGGCCTTAGACCTGAAATGTCTCCAGATGAGCTCTCCTTTTTTGACACTCTTCTTTTTTTACTATATAATTATACAGATTGACATATCTAGTAATCAATTAAAATCTGACATCAGCTGGTAAATTGTGTAAGTGCCAGAGTGAGTAACCAGAATTAGTCTTCATTTTGCATCATAAATATTTTACATACTGTCTCTAAAACTGAAGTTGAAACATTTCATGCTCAAGGCATTTCAGAGACAGACAATTTAGAATCTCAGAATGTGTTTGATTTATATTTAATTTTATTTTTTATTTTAAGAGTACCTCTTACAGTGGTCCAAAGATCCATCACATTTATCTTTGGATCAGACTAACAGTCACAAAATAGATGTGTGGTCTTTCTTTTCTGATCTGTGAAAAGATACAAAAATAAGCATATTTTACAAGTTTTTCAGATATTGAATACAATATGGGAATTCTTTGTTCAACAAGATGAGACTGACTCAAGTCTGCGCTAATTTTTGATTGTGCAAAGGAAGTACTGCTGTTTCCCTAACATGAATTTGATAAGGTTAGGATACCAGTGTTAATATGGGCAAATATAGTAATACCAGGATTTTACCTGAACAACCAAGATGAACAGTGCATTCCTGACTTTTCTATGAGTCACACTGCTCAGCCCTGCAAACAGCAACATTGTATCTCATATCTACATTAATTAAAAACTCACCTACTCTTAGGAACACTGACTCCATTTAACTGCAGCCTATTTTGCATGATCCAATGATAGAATTGTAGGCATCAGGAAAAGTCTATAAGAAGGAAAAGAAAAAAAAAGATCAACTTTCATTAAAGCCTACTAAAGGTACTACATTTTTTATTAAAAATAACTTGAGTTATGAAAACAATTGTTTGAAGGAATTGAACTGAAACCAACAGTTTTTAGACAGGAGCTCTTATTTTCCCAAACAATGTGCTCCAATATTTGTCTTTTGATTTGTGACTGCTTAAAACAAGAGTTGTAAGGTAACAATTATTTAATTGCAAAAAACCAAATTCTTCTGCTGCGATGCTTAAACAGGCCATGTTTAAATGGCAATAGTGAAATTGTGTAAAAGCTGTGGAATGTGGTAAAAGCACAGAAATTCACTGATGATTACTGCTCCTGAGTTGCTCTCTGCATGCCAGACAGGCCACGCTGACACCATGGTGTATTGCTAGGAGAAAAAAAAATTTAAAGAATGATTATAGCAGGCTTTTCCAGAAGTAACAACATTTCTCTTGCATTAGACTGACGTGATTTCATTATTTATTCTGTTTGAACAGAAAAAGTGATGGTATGTGTTCATTACTTTGCCAGACTTGATTTATCTGGGCTTTTATCTCTTATGGGATTATTATGATGGCTAATATTAATATATAATAAATTATGCATAGTTACACCACACAAGTGGATTTGATAATCAAACTACATGTTTATATTTCACCAACACTTACAAATACCATGCTTTTGAAATTTGTGAGATTTGAAAAAAAGGTTTCACTACTTGTGGAAGTGTCAAAATTCGCTGCTTTCCTAGGAGTTTGTGGTTGGCTTTGATAAACATTTAATAGCAACTTGTATTTGTAATAGAAAGCTTTACATGAAAAAAAGCTTAATTACTTAGTTAAAATACTTGCATTTTTCCATTTACAGCTCACAGTCATTCAAGCATCCTTTGATATTGTTGTAGTGCACTCTTGACCAAAGATATTGTATCTCTTTGAACTGTTTAATCAAGAAGCAAACACAAAGAGGGAACACTGGCAAAACGCATGCTAACATACACGTTCACAGTACTACTGTTAGTAGGGCGAAGAAATCAATTTCTCTCAATGAAAGCAATAATAGAATAGGTTGTGAAAAAGGTAACAGTAATGTCCCTCAGGGGATAAATCCCAGCTCCCCACTGGGGGAGCACAGAGGCCCTGCTCTCCCACCCCACAGCCCCTGGCAAAGGCAGCCCGGCCATCTTGAGGTGCCGCGGGGTTCAGCGCCAAAACATTTGCACTTCCTCATTCCGAGCTTTGCTCCTGGGGGCCCTGGGAGGGGAAGAGGTGCTTGGTCTGTAATACAGACATGTTTAAGCAGTGAAGCTGAGGGAAGGGCTTCGGCCCAGGCAGCCACACACCTCATTGTCTTTGGAAGCTGTCGTGTGCACGAGCATGAGGGTGTCTGAGGCCCAAGCAGCCAGAGGAAAGCACAAGAAGGCCATTAAACCATCTCTGAGCAAAAGAGAGAGATTTATGTTTTGCTTGCTTTGTTTCCATCATTTCATCCATCAGCATGTGAATTACATCAATTCAGGCTCCTGAGGCCTCATTCTCATTTGTAAGGAGGGCACTTCACATCACTCTGGTAATATAAAGAAGCATTAAAATGGGAGTAATTTATATTTACATTATTTTTATGGCTCTGTTGCTATTAGAAGGGTGTAAAGTGGCATTAAGAGAAAGCACTATCAGGCTACTTAGGGTCTTTACTTCCAGGGATTACAATGCAGAGCCTAAATGACTGAGGGAGTGTAAGTGAGCACATCTAAGAAAGACATCTGCGTCATAAGGTACATATTAGAAAGGCCAGGAAAAAGTACTAGTTTAAATCTACTAAACCCACTCATAAACCCCTGGGATGTGAGATCTGCTGGAGTAATGCCATTGAGTTATCTGGAAGCTGTTAACCTTTTTCACAAGACTATATTGAGTAAAATATTACTATCATGATGTGGTGGGTTTGT
>WBMZ01004214.1:0-20722 GCA_013400975.1 Atrichornis clamosus
TTTTTGTATTTTTCTGATGTTTATTTTCCACTATGTCAAATGGAATTTATTTTATCATATTCCACATGTATCTGAAGCACTGTATGTTTCAAGGAAAAAACCCCAAAAAACATTAACAGAAGACAGAAGATCATTTTTTCTTCTAGAAAACTATTCTGAAATCTTAAGCAACTACAGATGTGCAAATGAAGCCTCAAATTTAATACCACCCCTGAAAAGCATTATAGCTGTCACTGCCCACAACACCACTTCACAACAAAACGAATGAATACATACAAAGTTTAAAGTTATAAAGAAATAATCAAATTAATGCTCACCATAATGTAAACTACTTTGAAAAAACCAGTTACAACAAGAGGCTTAGTGGGAAATCAAAGAGGAAATTAATAATAACACTAAAAAACCAGCAACAAACTCTTAGGGAACACACAGCTTGGATTTAAAACTTCTAGACTGGTAATGCTGGTCACGGCCTCCTCAGCAAGCACCTCCAAAAGTTACATTCTACAAGACACACCAGAATAGGTTTTTGATGGAAAAGTGTTAAGATAAGGTCTGAATTCCCACTCTGCCTGATTTAATGAATTAGCACGAAGTAAGAAGTTCTGTTCCAGGACAGCACCTTAGCCATCCAACTGACAGGCGTGCAGAATTAGGCCTCTTTCAGCAATGCTCACAGAAGGACTCTGCTCTGAATGGAGTCCGAGTGTCCCCGCTGGAGTCAGAAACGGAAGTTATTATCATGCCTCTGTGAGCATCAGATCTTGATGCAAATTTCTCACCCAAATCAGAGTAAGGATCTGAAAAGCTGTGCTACCTTGCGGGTAAATCTCTTAACACAGATACAGTATATAGTAGTCTCACTCCAATTCTTCATGAGAGCACTGACTTAAGTAGCCAGATCTAACTCAGGAGAGAATAAAGAACTCAGAAACCTCGGCAGAAACAAACTAAGACACAGAAAAAGCTGAGAAATTCTTAGACTAAAGTGGTCCTTCCTTGACATGGTAGTGTCTGAAGCTCCTAGTTTATGATACTGTGGACTGTGACCACACTTGGCCCTGGGAGGCAAGATATTTGGATGCAAAGAGCTGCACCAGCGGGTCTCTTTTTGATGCTAGCTATGTATCGCAGCCAAGGCCTGCAGATAAAAACTGGGGTCAATCAAGCGATTCACGGTTAAGGCCTTTGCAGAACTGACAAGCAGCCAATGGATTGCAAAGTACCTGAAGACAAGATGCTCTTTTTGAAAAAAAGTATGAGTAATGATACTAGAAAATTTAACTAGCAGTCATTTTATCATTTAAGTTTGAAACATAATCAATGCAAATAATTCCTAACACTCATCAAAATCTAAACAAAACCCTTGTTTCATTACATGAAAATCAAACTGTAAATTTGTCAGCCAGAAAATCAAGCACTTTAGTTCTCCACAGAATAAAACTCAACAGGACAACTCCCTGAAAGAATTTGTAAATGAATAAAGAGAAGTACAATTCAGTAAAATTCAAAAGGCTGGAAGTAGGTCAGAATTAACTGAAGTGACTGACAATATAGGCTGCAAACTGGTAGCAACTACGAGAAAATAGTAACTCTAAATACATCTGTAATGGTTCCCAAAAAAGAAGAAAAGCTGATATCCAGATACAGCTGTGTAATTTAAACTTGAAACTTTGTTCAATTTCATGCTTACCTGACTATAAATTGCCGAAAATGCATCCACTTCTATATTTTCCAGGAGATCTTCAAGCACCACACAATTCCATTGCTCATCTCTCAAGCTGAAGTGAAAGACAGAATTAACATTGAAATCTTCCCAGGTGCAATGACTGTATTATAGGAAACAAAATCTGAAGGTCATTCACTCGGGAAGCATATCTGTCTGTCAGCAAAGCTGCTGTGAGCAGCATAACTTCTAAATTATGCCAAAATATCTCCCCTTCTTCCCTGAACCCTCAAGCAAACATCAGAGCAGAATCTAAGGCTATGCTCTTGCACACAATTCAAATCTGGAATAACTCCAAAGCAATCTCATTCAACCTGTCCCCATGCTCTTTAAATTTTATCACCACACTTTATGGCAAGTTGTGGATTTTTTTGTTGCTGAAATATAATATTAAACAGGTAACTCCTTCACTACTGGTGATTTTTTTTTCCTAGACCAAAACATAATGACATTATGTACAAAACTTGTACATGTACAAAAGTACAAAACTTGTTGCTTCCAGTAAGTTTTCAGGTAAAGACTAGTTGCAGTTTCTTTGAAGGGTTTCCTGACAGGTTACTGCCTTGTGGATACTTCTGCAGACATCTATCTGCTCTTCTAGTGACTCTTTACTTCTGCAAAAGGGAAGTTGTTAAGCTAAACTGAATAGAGTTCCAGCCTTTTCAGTATTAAAACAGACCTACCACTATCACAGCCTTTTTTAACCTATCAGTGGTTTCATGGAAAACGCTCTTTCTCTTGGAAAGCACCCTTTGAGGATGTTACATGGAACTTGAAATGTGATAGGTTTTTAATACTGTGTAATATGCACGGAAATGTCTTTTCTACATCCTGCAACCTTAATGAAAATAATACAGTAGGCTTCAATTTTGCAAAATATCACCCATTTTTGCTAGGCAGCTTTTATGACAAGACAGATAGTTCTATATACCTCCCAAGAGGCATTTCATTTGTCACTGATATCTTTACTTAAAAACTGCCCAGGGAAAACTGAAGTTGAGCCTCTCACTGAGGAAGAGTTTATACAACCTATCAAAAATAATTGTGTGACAGGGATTTCAGTCTACGGTAGGACAATGGAGATGGAAATTCAATTTAAATTGTCTCAGCTACTTCCTCTGACCCCAGCAGATCATATTTCTCTGAAGCCCCTACCTATCTTCTTGAGAGACAAGGTATCAGGATTAAAATTATTTTCATCCTTGCTGCTAAGGAGTATCATTAATTTTCCACTATCCTTGTCAAAAAAATAGTGATTGCCATGCAACACAGCACAAAGTATATGCTACTAAGTTATTATTATTTCATGTTTCTTATTTCAATATTTCCAGGATTCCCCAGTTATGATCTGGGCCACAGCACAAGAAGGCAGTGTTCAAACATAGATCTATAGTTCCTCCCCAGCACAGCAGAACTTCAGCCTGCTGTTTCTCCATGGTATCTTATGGTCTATAAGGACTGCAGCAACACAGTAAAACCTGAGACCAAAAAACTTACCTTTGCTGGTACAGATTTATAAACTGTCTACATTTATTCATGGCCTGTCTTAGCAGAACTGTCACGTGTCTTTCTGCATTTGTTTCCACAGTTTCATTTGAAAGTCCCAAACCATCCAGAATCCACCTCTGCCTACTCATTAAATGTTGCTGTGCTGACTCCTTATGCAACATCTCATACTCCAGCTTCCTGTCAAGTTCTTCAATCTCCTAGAGGTTGAAAATGCATGATGATAAAAAGTTACAATTTAACTTGAAGGAACAAATTTCATTTGGAGTGGAGAAAGGAGATGATGGTATCAGATTTTCTGATATTACTTTATTCATTTCTCGTTCTACCGAGCCACTTGCAGTCATTACACTTTTCAATTCATTGCACAGCTTCAGTAAACATGACTGGCACATTATAAATATTAGAACAATGAGGAAAGATACAACTCAGTTTTCATTGTAATAGAAGGCAATGGTCTCTGAAACCTTCCACTGTAGAGGGCATCTAGAAAATATACTACCAGCATGGCTGACACTCAAACTAAGGAACACCATCATTAAAATTTATTTGTAAGGTGCATAAACCCACTAAAACAGCTTGAGAAACTCAGACTGACTATTTTAGTTATACCAAATTAACAGCTAATATCAGAGGGATTTAAGTTAAAAGACAGTAATTCACATTTAGTCTGATAAAATTAAAGCTAAAATACAGTGCTCTGAAAAGCAAAGGGTTAAAACCCAGAGTCTTCTTTGGACTGGATCCCTCCTGCCAAAGATGTCTCTTTGGTCAAAGAGTCAAACTAGACATCAGAAGGAAGGCTTTGTATTCCTGTTTTAATGTCACCGTTGTCTCACCTCAACCTTTACACTGCTTACTATCTCAGTGCCCCACTTCCTAACCTGTACCTTGGAGAAAATGCTGAATTTTAATCTATTCCTCTGCCTCATCAGCTGTATTTAACCCAGCGGTAGCTATTCTAGATATCTCTCCTGCCCCTTCTTTTTCTTCACCTGTTCAAGGACAGAGAAGCTAAAAGCAAACTCTCTGAAAACCTCCTCAAACTTACAGCATAAAATAAAAAAATACTCCGTCACATACAACTTTCACTATTTCCTACAGATTTAATACTGATTTCAGCAAAACTGGAGGCATATAAGCATTCTAACTGCCACTCTATGAGAAACTCTGTAGAGATGACAGCATTAAAATTTAACAAGGAATTTTCACAGCAATAGCTGTCTAATGATGCCCTCTAGCAAAGAGGTTTTTCTGAAAAACCCATTTTGTTTGTTCTACTCCAATGCTCTCCTCAAGCCTCACTTCGATGGTTTCAAATAGCAGATGTAGAAAAAAAAAAAGTCCTTATGAATACAGAGCACTGAAGTATTAAAAAAGGATTAGAAAATTGGCACATATCAAGTATGTAATAAATATCATGAAGGGAAGAGGTCCTTCCAAACTTTCTACCATTTAAACTGCACGAGTGTGCATGGAGGGATATAGACAGGTAGGAGGCTGTACCTATAATCTCTAAAAACTTGATGATTGAAGCGTATCATGTGGTTATGGATCTTACATATGGGTAGCACTATAACATGAACAATTTTGTAAGACAGTCACAACAATTTACTATGCCAGTCATGACTCACAATCACTTCTCAACTGTCTTCCTTTCAATCAATAAAATATTAATTAGCCATCAAAATACTACTCTTTCTGACTGCATGCAACTATAACAAAAATAAGTAATATTAATACACAATCTTCCCTGGCTCTAAGACTTTCCTTCTCTTAATATCTTTTACTGAATGCATTAAAGTGCACATAATCACAAAAATTAAAGCCTGGCCCACCAGAAGCTGCAAACCAGCAGCTAAATCAAAGATACTGTAAATAGTTGCTGTTTCCTAACAGGATTTTTTTCTTCTAACATCTACATTACTTACAGGATTATGTGCTTCTAAAATCTGAATACATTCCAATTTTGAGAAGGTTTTTGATGTGCTCAGTTGTTCAAAGAGCAAAGCTTGCACGTTTATGACAGCAGTATACAGCTCCAGCATTTTGTATTTTTTAACAGTCTTTTGAAAGGCTAAAGAAGCAATATACTCTCCAAGTTTATTTTCCAGATTGCGCAGGTGACACTCTTTTTCAAGCTGCAACTCGTACTTAATCTAAAAAAAAGCAAAACCAAAACACACAAGATAGAAAGATTAACAGAAAACCTTACATGAACACTTACGATTTTACTACTCTGTAAATAAGGAAGATTACAGCAGCAAAGAAATCAATGCTGTTATCTTATAAACTAATGCAATGTTTCAAGAAGTGCTTTTAATCTTCAATTCCAAGCTTTTACTGTGATCACAAATACTGAAAAAAGATCAGGCTTTATTTTAGGGTAGTCAAAACTTTAATATCAAATGCTAACCCAAAAGAGAGGGTCTATATAATTTTCATTATAATAAAAGTAAAAGCTAAAAATACAAATAAATCTATGGTTACCTATGGTTAAATGAAAGATAAAATACACCCTTCTGTTCAGAAAAAACATGAAATTTATAGAAAGACTGTATTTAGTTTCAAATTGTCACATGTCAGTTAATACTGAGTGATGACATTCAAACTACTATTCTTTGAGTAAATAACCAAAAATCCTCTTATATAAAACAAAGTTAAACTGTAAATCAAAAGCCTATTGGCAATGGATTTCAAATAAGATTAAAACTGGATTGATCAACATCAAACAGCATAAAATCAAAGTGATTTAACTCAGTAACTATGTTGCTGCCACACATTTGATGGGACATGCACAGAAACTATTCAAGGGTGAAAGGCAAGAGCAGCATGTGCAGGCACAGGATCCAAGGCAGGGTGACCGTGAGCTCTCCGTGCTGCACCACTGACATTGACAGCCAAGGATACTGCACTGGCACCATTTTTCTGCAGGACAATGTGGACAGTAGCCAGCTGCAATTACCTGCTTTAGATGCTTCCATCTGAGCTTGTCACTCTAAGCTCCCTTCATACTCAAAGACAAGGAAAAGATACTTCTCAGCAGGTTTCACATCCTCAAAAATGGGTTTCCACTGATGTGTAATGTCTAGGTTAGACACTGATGACTACACTGCTTATCTAACATTTAAGTAGCTGAACCTTCAGAAGACAGTAAATTACCAGTTTGGCTTTCTTCTCTCTCCCTGTACTATTCACATGGGCCCAAAAGTTGGATTGTAAGAGAGAGAAGACACAGACAGGGAGAGCACATGAAGCCGTGAGAGCTCCAACTCCACTACTTATTGCTGATATCAACTGCTGCCCCACTGGATCTACAAACCCAGAGAGAACCCATCTGTACGCTCCTGGGTGTCAGAGCCCAAAGTTCTTCCACACTCCATCTCTAAATTCTCTTTGTCCTGACAAATCTAATTATAGGATTCAAAGCACACCAAAAACCCCAAACCAACCGCAACCATTTTCAGAAACCAGTATTTTCAGAAATTTCCAGTATTATGTATTTAACAGCAGTGCTCAAGTAACTACTGCCTGTGACAGAAAGGAAGAACCACAGTCATTAAAGGAGGCACGTCAAACCTTTTCGTTTCGGCCACATTTACTATCAGCATGGCCTTTGAAAGCACATACTCGCATTTCATGGAAAAGCATTTATCCCCTCAAGCTTGGCCTCTCTCTCAAAGAATAGGCAGAGATGAACATAGTTATTTAATTGGCATATCTACATTAGGCATCCTGTGGCACCCCTCTGTACCTGCAGTCAACCTCCCCTTTTTACCAGTCTATAAAATAATAAAGACCAATAGAAATTGCCCTGCAGGTGTCAACTAGAACACCAGAAAGGTCAACTGCAGTCCTTAGACACTGTATGACTTCCCATTGGCACAAGACCTGATTTTGGCCCTCAAAATATCTTTGCACAAATAGAGATGATATGTACTAAAGACATTAAAAACCCTATTAGCTTCCTATTCATGTTAATCACAATTATACATTATTGACTCTATTTATGATTAGTTTTAAAGGTGCATTTAAGCATACTTTCACCAAGTTTTTAAATACCTAACATGATAAATACGTAACACGATGCCCATAAATTTTCTCTGGAAATGTTACTGATAAGAGACTTGCTAAGACTGATTGTCTCTCATACAAATTCTATTATCCAGTAGATAGACGTAAATTTAAAATGTGATTTGGAACCAAGTATGCTTGTGTTATTCTCTTGCTCATGTGATATTCTCCAAAGTCTCCACTGCATCATCCGAAATGTCCTTGAATGCAAGAGGTATGTTACCTTCAGAAAATATTTCTTACTAATTTGAATTAAGCCAATAACAAGTCAAGAATAAGAAATCATCCTACAGACACAAAGTGGAGCCAAGATTAATTTTCTTGAGACTTTTAACAAATCTCCATCTTAAAGGACAGATGCTGTTTCTCAACATTATTGTTAATCTAACAATTCAATCTAGAACAATGCAGGCATGTGACACTACATAATAAGTAAGCATATGGGTTACAAATAAACATTAAGGGCTATTTGAGTTAGAAGGAGAATTAACTCAGAGATTGCACTGGCATTATGGTAACCAAAATGATAAAAACTAAGCTCTTTTTTTTGAAATACAGGAGGCAGATATTTACAGTGAAGCAAAAGAAATAGCCAAAATTGGGAGTTTACAGGAAAAAAGCTGAGCTGTCTTGCAGTATTTGCTCAAAAAAAGCACATGACATTTATCTTAGAAATCCAGAAATAGCTATTGCTTGTTTCTATGTTCCAGTTTTTAGTAGGAAAAACCCAATAACAATAATAGTTTAATTTATCTTCTATGTTCTTTGCAAGAAACTTATTAAAGTGAATTTGAAGCCTTTTGATTTCTACAGGGTGCTTTATACTGAAAAGCAAGTAGCTTTAGCATCTCCCATTTAAGCCCACAGCCCAGTAGTTCACAGGTATTCAAAGTCAAAGACAAAACATCCCACAGAACATCTTACAAGCCACAGCCTTGATACTGATTGCACAAGACAGCAAATCCCACCCTAACTCAATTTTTTGGGTGAGGCACGTATTTAAAACATAAATAATAATAAACTCAATAAATTCTTTTTTCAAAAGCCTATGCACAGGACTGATTTGCCAAGTAAGACTCAAGTGTTTGCTCTGAAAGGCACACTGAATTAACTGTTAAACTACTGATCACTGTAACACAGGACAATGTTTCCACATTCCTCTAAATAAAGGCATAGAGTTTATATTCAATTCAGACAGCAATACTTAGCTACCAGCAGCTGCTCTCTAGCAAGGTGTTGAGGTAGATCCATTGCTACAGCATCACTTTACAGGGCAATATAGGTCAGAAATGAACCAGGCTGGACAACTAATGCATAAGTCATCTTTGAAAACTTCAGCAACACTGAGTTTTGAGTTTCCTTAAAAGCTGGAAAATGACAGATGACAACAACCAAAGTTTTGGCTCTCAGAGACTAAATAATTTATAGTATGGTTTTCATTAAAATAGCACCTATCCAAGGAATGGGAAAAAAATAATTGAGCAGACTTACCTGACTAGAACAGGTCCATTTTCAAAAGGACGAATACTTTAGAGTATATGTCATAGTCCCTATTCAATGCTCAAGAGCAGCTTCTTAACTAATAATTTCTTAACAGAAGTTATTACAACACTACTAACATGAATGAGTTGTGACAACATGCACACACTGAAGAATCATCCTTTTCTTCCAGCTTTCATTTACATGTCTAAGTTACTTCCTATCAGATTGGACACAATTTTACAATATCTCAAGAAAGGAGAAAATAAATGCTTAAGGTATGACTTGCTTTACAAACCACAAAGTTATTAAGTAATATCTGCAGTCTGCCTTTGTGTTTTAGAACTAGAATCTGCTATAAAACTTTAAAAATATAAATTAAAAAAAATACTAAGGAATGTTTTGACAGGTATGTGCACACAACTGAATGTACAGTTTGCTTCTTCACAGGAGGCTCAGTTTCAGACACAAGAATTTCAAATGAATTATACATATTATGAAATCTGGAGATGCAGGAATGAATAATGAGTAGATGAATGAGTAAATGAGTTATCACCTTTAGTGTAAGTTTGAACCCATTAAAATGAATGACAAATAAGGATGGAAATGCAGTTTTACAACTCAAGTTCACTTACAAGGAGGCCCAACAATTTATATTTTAATTGTGGCTGAATTCAAAGGCAAAAGAGATGCCACTGATGACAGAAACACACTTTTTTTTAGTAACATGGGATTTATATGATATGTTCAGTATATTGCATGAATCCTAACATTTATGGTCCAAACTGCAAAAATAGGTAGCATTTACATATTACTAAGTATGAAGCCTTAATTAAACATGCCCAAAATACAAGGGATGGAACACTTCTCCCTAAGAAAGGCTGAATAAGTTAGGGTTGTTCAGTCTGTAAAAAAAAAAAAGGGTCAGAGAACACCTTACTGCAGCCTTTCAGTACTTAAGGAGGAAAAATGGAAATAAACTCTTCAGCAGGGCCTGTTGCAATACTAATTGTTTTAAACAAAAGGAGGGTAGATTTAGACTAGGTATAAGAAAGAAATATTTTACAACAGTTAGAAGCATTTAACCGTTTTTAACTTATTTATTAATATGCATTTTAAGTTAGTAAGTTATATGAAATATTTAAAAATAAAATTAAATATTTTACAATGAGGGTGGTTAAACACACTCAACATTATACAGTAAATTAACTGCTCTTAAACAAAAAATATGCTGCATTACTCAACTGGTATTACAATCTACCCCTAGCCACATGAGTTTCTTTCTGCCTCTTGTCAGCTCTGCAAAATACATGTATTTCACAGAAATCTGAGATTTCAATAGAAACTAGATCAAATATGATTACAAACTAAATTAGAAACTAATAGCCCCTGGCCTTCCTTGAAGCCCTGTACTATATCAAATATGAGACTGCAAAATACTGCCTGACTTTTTACTATTTGATGTATTATCAGAGTGTCAAACTACTTTGGTTATGATGAATCCACTGCTGTAGGTCTGATCATTTGCTGCTGATTCCACCTGAACCTTCTAAATGACACAGAAATTGCCAATGCTGTAAATGCATTATGGTTAATCCACTGCTTGAAAGCATTGACCTCTAAATTCCTTTTTTAGCTCAGACTAATTGCTAACTAGTGTTGCCTCAGTCCTAAATATTGCAATACAAAATACTGCAAACAAAAAAATAATCTGAAATCATACTTGATTACCTGCAACCCCAAAAGCATTTCTCATGCAAGTATTAAAGAGGTTTTTTTTCAGCCCAGCAGGGAAAATAGGCTAAAGAGTGTCTGTATTTTTTGCCCCTATGTTTCTTCTAAGATAGGTCACTGCTATTTCAGCAAGGAATAGCTACTTTCCCAACCACAAGACAGTTCAAAACACCTATGACATGCAGAAGCAGACAGCCTGCTTTTGAAGATTTTCACAGTGAGGTCAATGATACTCTCAAGTGCTCCAAGATTAGGCTTCAAACTTCTTGCTGTGACCTCCCAGTTCACCACCTCCTGTTTATGTTGTTCTTCTCTGTGTACTGGGTCTGGCTGAGCTGTAGTTCATTTTCCCACAGCAGCCCTCACAGTGCTGTGTTTTGCCCTGGTAGCAGGAAAGGTGCTGATAACACATGAGTGTTTTGGGTACTTCTGAGCAGCACTGGCACAGCACTGGTGCTGTTTCTCCAACATTCCTTCCCCCCCATCAAGGGCTGAGGGTGGGCAACTTTTTCTCTGCCTTGAATTGGCTGTGCAACTTCAGATGGGTGATTCTGAGTGAGATAATAAAAATGCTCACTTCAAGGCAAAATGTAGAAGTGTAAGATTCTAAATGAGGAATGAGCTAACAGATTGCAACAGCCAAAAGAAAGAAACCCTACTTCTGTGATCAACATAAGGTTTACTGCAATACTCCTTTGTTCAAACGATAATGTGTGAACTAATTATTTTAACAATAGTTTAGTTTCTTTATTGGTAAAAGCATAAAGCATTTGGCTTCTCATATCTAATGTGCAGCCATACAATTAGAACAACAGGTATGCCAGATGGTGCATATAAAACTGGAACAATGAGGCTTAGAGAAGCTAACTTTCCAATTTTAAAATAAGATTCTAATAAAAATGTAGGGCAGTATTTACACCAAACAAGTATTTGGTACCTTTTTAACATTAGAGTTTAGCCCATAATCTGATGTACTTTCAAGTAACAGTACCAAAACCCACTAAATTTTGGAGATCAGGGCATCAGGTACTGAATGAATACTGAAATCAAAAATTTAAATTCCTCCATTAAAGCATTAGAGCATTCTTGGACCACAGTTATTAAACTATTGAAGAGTGCTAGAACACACTTGCCTTCTTGTTGCATTCTTGCCCAAGCACCGGTTCTCACCTTCAAAAGACTGGGTGCTGGACTAGATAAACATTTGCTTTTATCATCTGTAACCAACACAAACAATGTGTTGTTCTCACATAAAAGTGAAATTATTTCTGAATTAACATGCTGATCCAGTATTTTTAATTTCTCAGGATACAGGTATAAAAAGCATAGGAAAGAGGTGTAAAAACAGACTTTTGTCCAAATTGGTATTGAAATGGATATTGTGATCACTTTTGAAACTATTTTTTTACCTAACAATTTTAACGACCAATGACACCTGCTTGTTCTAGTGGTTCTTACAGCTGTGCACCACCTATGCCTACCACCCTTACCACTGCAATGTTCCTCTGATATACAACAGTAATATTACCTATACAGTACACTCGTGAAAGATGAGGAGAGAAAGGTTAAATAATACAAAAAAGGCCTCATGGAACATCTGCTGGCAAAGAAGGAAAAAGCCTCCAAAATCCCATATTAGCATCAGCCCCACTCATTTCTCAAAGATTAACTTTAGATTGGGCCTGTGAGTCTTTAAAAGGTACCCACCAGAATCAAGACTTCCTTTCAATTAGCTCTGTACAAATAAAACTCGGCCCCTACCCAAAAAGTTTCTGGATCTAAGAATCCATTTTTGGGTTTTCAGTAGCATTAGCAGACATCAAAGAACTAAATGTTGCTCAACTGAAACATACATTGAAGTACCTTCCATGTTTTGAAAGCCTTACTAGAAAACTACAGGATCTAGGGGAACCTTGCAATCTTGCATACACCAAGCTCCAGAACCACTGGAAGAAAAAAGGGTAACACATTAAATCAGTCCTGTAACTAAGATGCAAAAATTAAAACAAAGCAAAAAGTATTAAGCTTGAAATACAACACCTTGATAACCACAGGCAAGAGTAGGGAGATGCATCATGCCACTACACCTTACGCCTTTTTTATCTGGTTCTTACTCACACTGATAGGACACTGTCATTCTTTAATTACTAAAGATCTAGGTTTTGACCTCAGTCCAGAAAACATTTATACTTACCCTATTCAAATGTTCACCTTTCACCGAGTCTTCATAAATTAAAATTTTGTCTCGTAAAGATTTCTTCAGAATATCTAACTTATTTCTATTCCTGGATCCTGTTTTTCCCATTTTAGAATGCTGCTGCAAGAAGACGAGCACAAAATGCTTTATTTGTAAGAGGCATATGAGGATGCTAATGTTAAGATTATTACTTGCTATTATTGGCACATCCACCAACTAATGAAACACTTGGCAAAGATGACTTTCACTGAGAAAGTATTTCTGAAATGAAGGTGCTGCCCATTCATCCAGAAGATTCCTTTTGGACATTCAGACTAAGTTGGAAATTTTTTTAAGTTCTTTCAAGTAGAATTATATATTCATCCTTTCCATTTGATTTTAAACAAGCTTTAGCAGTGATAGTAGGAGAAGATTTTAACTGATACGTTGTCTCCCCAGCACAGTTAAAAATGAAGAAAGAATATTAATTTAAGATCTACATTGTTTTCAACACACAGTCTATGAATCACAAATGAACCATGATAATATTAAGAGGCACCGTTCCATGTAATGAAATTATTCTTGACCTTTCTATTTCTTTACAAGAATACCAACTAAGTATATGTACTCTTGGGGAAATGATAACATCTGTTCAACTATAAGGCTTTGCAAAGTCATTTCCCTCCTTTAGTACTTTAGAAATCATTAAGGCTTTGAACTAGACTAATTCCTAGCACAATTAACCCAAGGTAGTGTACACGTTTAGAAAACATAAGCGAACCAAAACAAAGCAAGGGCAAGTCCTCCTTTTTAAGATTGTATCAGATACAATTCAAACAGGAAACACTTTTTCCCCTCCTACTTTATAAGAACTGAAAATCATTCACGATTCCACAGCTTTTTACACATTACTGAAGGAATTAAACACACCTCATAAAGTTCTTTAAAGAAGTGCTATATTTGATAGACAGATTGCTTGCTGGGAACTCTAACTTTGAGTGAGTATGCATCATCTTCTACATATTTAGATGTGGGAAAAAGCCCCAAACTGTCTGCACACACTTACATCTTTTGTCAAGAAACAGAAAACAAACCCAATTTCTTGCCAAGAACGATCATCTAATTCCTAAACAGACAAAACAGTGTAGAAGATTCCTTTTCAGAAACTCCCAAAATCTTTCCTTGATTTAGTATCAAATTCAGTAATGTGTAGAGGCTGCCACAGAAATCTCAGTCTGGGTTGTCAAAGACCTAGCTTGTCTCTAATATGCAGAGTCAGGCTCAGCACACTCAAACCTTTGGCATTTCACTGGCCTCTCCTGAGAGAGACTTCCCCTTTTGGCCACCCATCTGCCTCTTTATAAATATGCCTTCTTAAGAAAGTTGGAGGACACAAAAGCAGAAATTCACAGGTGTATGTGAAAAAAACTGCATTTATCCAACTGCTGGTCAAACAATTACCTTTAAGGTCCACTGGTCCAGGAGACGGGAAAAGTGTGCACTGCTGTTGCACCTATGAAGAAGCTACGGACCCAGATCTGCAGCCATCACCAGCAGCCACCTGGGTGCACCCAGGAACTCCTTGCACATCCCCACACTGATCCCACACCATTCCTACCTGTTTACTGGTCGTTGCTAAATTCTGATCGACTTTCAGCACCTCAGTGTCCCTCTGTTCCACCTCAAAGGCCTGGAGCAAGGTTCTTGCTCTTATCTTGGGCCAGGCCAAGCTGCTGTCCACCTGAGAGCAGCAGCAGTGCAACTCTTGCCTCATCCTAAGCAATTCCTCTTCTGACAGTGAGAGGGGTGCACTTAGAAGTTGCCTGTTAAAAAAAACAAGAGCCATTTGCTGTTCAATGATAAAGGCAATAGAGCATAACATGCAAGAGACATGCACACAGACACTTAGTAGTGATCATCCTATTTCATGTATCAGTTAGTGATTCCACACACAGCAATGAGCTGCTCAGCATGTACAAAATATCTTTGAGGATACTTTAAATTCTGCATATAGAACTTCCTGAACTGTAAAACTTCATTTTCAAGGGAAAACAGTTTTTAATATTTTTTAAAAGAATTTATATTTCCTATGCACAGAATCTTTCCACCTCTTCAAACAATACAATCCCTGAATTTCAGCTGAAATCAAGATAAAAGCTTCCCATAAAACCTCCCTCTGCTGTTTCCCAGCACTCAGTCACAACTACTGAAAAGGAGAAAATAAAATAAAATTGTCTCTTTATTATAAACACATATGTCATCCCTCCCATCAACAAATCACAAGGGTTCCAGCTCTTTTTTGTAAAAAGGCTCTCTGTACTCTGAACAACAATATATTTTAAGAGCAATTTGAATCAAAGTTCCCATTTCGTAGAAGGAAGGTTCTCAACACAGATCTCTGAGGAACTGATGATGAAGTCAAGCTGAAGTTGACTTATAAACGAAGCATGCTCAGTTATGATAAACCTTAGACCACATTCCTCTTCTCACCTTATGACTGAAAATATTTCCTTAAGAATTTTTCATTAAAAATAGCATAATTTTTTTGTTTGGAAATTTCCTTTATTAAAAAAACCAAAAAGTTTGTATTTAAAACATGAACAGCATGTTTTTCAAAGAGTAATTTACATTGAAAAATATATTTTACTGCAGGTTTCCTTAGTACTGACACTTTTCTTCAATATATAACAGGGCTGTACTACCTCATCATTTCACTAAAATATTTGAGTTTAGAAGTCCTTATTTCTGTCTACTGATTCAGCAAAGAACAATTAGATACTTAATTAATGCATTTTTAATGCATGAGGTTTTTCCCTTCAAAACACTATTTACTTTAAGACAAGACTACTCCAAACAAGTACAATATACTTAACCATTTGTCATTTTGTCTTAGACTCATGGAAGAAAATCCATGCTATAAAACCATGTATATAGATATAAAGACAGGGATATAAAATAAAATACAGCAAATACAGTTTTGTCATGTCTATATTTAAAAAGGACTTTAAGCATTAATGAGCTTCATAAATATTTTGGACTAACCCATGGTCTCTTTGATAACCAACAAAAATGAAAAGCTATCTTTCAAAATAATTCTTTGTGAAAACTAGATAGCAGATGAGAACATAAACATGGGAGCTGGCATGTGTCATCAAAATACCATAACTGATAGACAATGGACTGAACAAAGACAGTGACAGATTTTGAGGGGCCTTTGATAGGACAGTTGTTGCTGCATTTATTTGTATGTATTTTCCAGCATTTTACTGAAAAAAAACCCCAAACAGCTTACTGTTGCTTCAAATAAAGATGGCATCTAACAAATACAACAGACACACTGCAGGCTGGAGCACAATTATTATAGAATTCTAAGTTAGAAACAGGAAAGTCCTGCTAGGTCATACAATCTACTTCCCTACTCCTGCAGGTCTGCTCTCAGCAATGTAAACGAGATAGTAAGACAAGCTAGAAGAGACATGAAGGAGAAACTTACCAATGTCTTTTTTTTTTCCCCCTCTTCTTTTTCCCCCTCCCTGTACAATGTTTTATGCTCAGTACATTTCCTTCAGGGCCACAAAGCCTAATATAGGTTTGCCTGTTCCAGTTGTTTTCCCTAAAGCTGCAATTTTATTTTTTCATGTTCCCGTATTTCTAACAATGTCTGTTATTAAATAGACATTGTATAGGAAATCTGGTACTGCAAATATTCAGGCAAACTAACAACCAGTCATAAATGTACTCGAAAGCTAAGAAGAAATGCTAATGAACATTCCCTGATCTCTCAGGAACCTTGCTGCCCAGCCTGAGAGGCACAACCACTCCTGGCCACAGCCATGGGCCCTCCCTTCGCAAGGCCACCACCTGCTTTCCCACCTCCCCAGGGTCACATCATAGCAGGCAGCGGTGGCCATAGATTTCCAGGGGCCAGAAAACCTCCCTGCAGCACTGCCTGTGCCAGGCTGCCTGTCTGGCTCAGGGCTGGATGCCAGGGGCACTCTGTCAGCAGGCCAGAGCAGCCAAGCTGCTGATGCAAGGAGCCCATGAGCTGGTGAGGTAGGCTACTGCTCTGTGTACTTAGGGAATAAGAGGAAATCCTGGGGCAAAGCTGAAAACCAACACTGGGAGTAAGGCCTGACTTGTGGCTAGAATGAATATATAGATATTGGACTTGGGGCTAATTAGGTCTGGCATATTATTTGGCATTTTCAAAGTGCAGGACCTCAAAGAACACACTGAGAATAATAATGAAAGATGTGCAAGTGAAACCTTACATGGAATGAATGGAAGCATAAAACCTTCATTCCACATTTTTAGTTTCAAACCTGTTGTTTGCTGGGATTTCCACTGCAGTACTCACCCACTGGTGGCACAAAGGCTGAGAGCTTGGAAAAAAGAAAAATCAATTCCCAAGTGCCCAATAGAGAACACTGATCATTAGGAATTACAACTGGACAGGTGTGAAAACTCTTAGTTCTCTTCTATTTGCAATAGTAACTAAGAAAATAGTGCAGAGAGATACTTGCATGAATACTGATTGTTCCCAGCTCCTTAATTTTTTTTGTTCCAAAATGCCTGTTTCCAGCTCTTGGCTTAGCTTCTGCCTGGTGAGCTGAAGCAGCTCTTCAGCAGCCATGCTCTTGTCATGTTCTTCCCGTTCAAGCTGTTCATGTTTAACAATCATCTCTTTTTTGTGCTCCTCCACGGCTTCCAGCAGGAACAACTTTGGTACATTGAGCTTGACCAGTTCTTGCACAAACACTCCACACTGAACACGTTTAAGCTCTTCGATAGCTTTCTCTGTTAGGCTAAATAGAAGCTCTTTCAGCTCATCACTGGCCTCATTGTCAAGCTTTTCAGTAAGTTCTTCAAATTCAATGGTGTGATCACTCAGAAGATTTTTCCAGTGTCTCAGGTAGTGAGTGATCTCATTAGAAGTTTTGAAGGGGTCTCCAAGTGACAGCTGCTCCTTCTGCTGATTCATTTACCAAAAGGAGGAACAAAGTTAGGAAAAGGAACATCTCAAATTCTAGTTCTTTAAGTATGAATTGCATAGCAATGCAAGATTTCATACTTTTTTTTCCCGTGTTGTCAAAACTGCTTTTCAGTGTCCAGAAGCTTACCTAGCCCTCAACAGGATGGCTCTGTGAGCACCTAGCAGGTCTGTGATAACTCAGACTCGTTAGATACAAGGGCTAACACAGGCCTGTGATAATATGGACTGCTGCTAGATAGAAGGGCTAACACCTCAACAAATGCACGATCATGTGGTTTGACAAAATCTCAACTATCTGAACTTCCGTGATCTGGCAGCATTCCAGAAGTGAATCTGGATCAAATAGCAAGGAAGGAAAAGAACTAAAAAAAATTAGTAAAAAAAAAAGGTTTTTTAAAGTTTATTTTCCCCATCTTGCAATTTCATTAGAAAGCTAAACCAAAGCTACCTATACTGAGAATAAATACAATAAATGACATCCCATCATCAGACCTGCTGTCTATGCTCACATTGGTATCTGCTACAGAGCACAAAGCACTGAAACACATATCCTAAAAAAGGTAAAATCAACCTCACCTAATATAGGACACCTAAAAGAAATACCACTTAATTCAAAATAATTTTTGATACATCTTTTAGGCACAGAAAGGTAACTTTGGATAACTTTCAAGTATACCTTTGGACAACAACCCCCTTTCAAATCACCTGCAAGTCATCCTACATTAATGAGATGACTTGTAGCTTTTGGAGTGACCTTTGATTTTTAGATGGCTGAAGTGAGATGATGTGAGTTCTACCACAAGCAACTGCAGATAGAGCAACTTTTAAATAGCTTTCATTCGTGGCTAAATTTTAGCTGTGCTATAGAAGTCACTCAGGTCACACATAGCCAGGAAACCCACAGAAAATGATGACTGTCATCTGAGTCACCTCCCCCACCAGCTCCAGAACCTTAGTTGGCTTTTGCCTGTCTGCATGTTACAGAGGCTTGTCATGGCCCTCCTGTACACACTACACTAAGTAGAGGGCCTTCAGAAGTTTCTCCAGCTAAGCTGAAATTAAGTTACTTTCATGCAGGTTTTTCTAAAAGAACAGCTATTAATTCCTGCATAATTAATACAGTACATGGTGGTACACAGCTAAAACCAACTGACACCTATTTTCAGCCATGCTCTGGGCAGTGTTGACCCCTGTTGTAGGAATTACATTTTATTTTTCAGTTAATTCAATTTCTAATTCCTGATAAGTCCTATGAAAAGAAATACACTGAAAATAATTACCTTTTGCAGCATTTCCCGTCTTCGCTGGGTAATGAGTTTCTGGCAAAGCTTCTGCTTTTCTTGTTTTAAATCATGATCAAATTTCTGTTTAACAAAATTAATTTCAGTCTCAGCTCGGTCCAGCAGCATTCCCAAATGACTTTCAGGTAGATGACCTGCTCTGTAATAACAGTGTTTGAAGCCTGTTATCCCAGATTCTTAAGAGCAAAAGGATATCTGAGGCAATTAGTACCATAGAAAGGCTCCGCAAAATAGACACACAGAATGATCTTTGTTTCTTTAGCAGAGACACCGAGGAGAATCAAACAAGCAAGTGGATAACAGAAGGACAATCTCAGAGAAGAGCACAGAATTGAGGCAGTTTGAGAAGGTAGAGTGAAAGTGTATGAAGAAGAAAGGAAGGGAAGGCAAGCGCAAAACCAATTACATATCAGTTTGTAACGTAAGATATTCAAATAAGACATTTTAAACCTTATATATTATTCATATTTAATTTTTTCATTTAATGCCCCTGAAATGCAATTTTAGATGTCCTTTTTAACTCCTTCCCCTCATTAAAAATAATTTTCACTTTTAAGTATGTATTCAAGTAAAAACAATAAAAATTATTTTTAAGATAGAAAGCAATCATATCCACAAAATGTTTATATTCAGATTTCCTATTACATTTACATCAGAAGTAGTAATAGCAAAATACAATAATCTGAAAGAGCAAATTGTCACTCTTAAACCCACAGTGCTTTCAGGTAGAAGTTCAATACTAGGGCCTACCTCCAGTTGCTACAATATCTAAGGTCAAGGAGAAAACAAGATCTCAACAGTGCCTGCAACAGTTACAAAAATCCTCCTCTCCACAAACTCAAATTGAATTTCAGAACTTACCTGCTATTAACTTTACACTAGAAATTGCCCAAATCTTTCTTATTCAACAGAAGAATAAAAGAACATCTTAATTCAGACCAGGCTGTTGAACATTTGTGAGTTATAATTTCTGTTAAGCACAGTGGATTTACAAAATGCGGTGTTGAGGTCAAGATGGAACTTTGAATTGAAAGCATTGACCTGAACCTGGATGTTATCCAAATACCTTCTGGTTTACTTATCCAGTCCCCATTTTTTGAAGACATGAACATTACACACAGAGCCAGGACTCAGATGAATCCAGGGCTTTCAAGGTTCCATTCCAGTGTGATACCTGGCCCAATACCTAAATTAAAGTAGCAGCTAAATGTAGTAAACAAGCCCTTCTCCAGAAAGGACAGTCTCATTTTGGTTTATTAGGATTTATTGATACTGTGACAACTTAATTCTGACAAAAATCCTCAAAATAAGAGCTAAAATAAAGCAGAAGATTGCCATATTAGCTTGTTTGCAGCCACTGCACTGTAACCATGGTGGCCAGATTCTACAATTCACGTCTCCATCTTCTGCTCAAGCATCGACATCTCTCTGAGCAAGTGTTGGGGTTTGGGTCCCTGTCAGGGAATTTTCTTTCCATTTGTTACCAGAAAACGGAGGATGGGTCATTATCAATACAAGGGAGCTAGCTGGAGTCTTGAGGTTCCATTGTAAGGGCTCTGCCAATGGCACTGAACAGTGGAGGTTTCGGGCAGTCTCTTAGCTGGGAAGGCAGTCACTCTCTGCCCATCTCAGAGTGGACACGGGTGTGGTTTTCGCTGCAGGATCTTTTCCCACCTGCCCCAGTACTGCAGCGGAGTCCTCCCTGCTGCCTACTTGCAAGCCCAGCTGCCCAT
>WBMZ01004215.1:0-121417 GCA_013400975.1 Atrichornis clamosus
CAGGGACGGACCCTGCGCGCCTTCCCCGGGCTGCGGCGCGGAGGGAGCGCGGGGATGCCGGTGCCCGGCGCCGCCGCCGCCTGCGGGGATGCCCGGGGTGAGGCGAGCCGGTGCCTGAGCCCCTCGGGGCGTCTGACGGCCACCGTGTGCCTGGGCGCCGTGGGCAGCCTGGGCTTCTGCAGCAACCTCCTGGTGCTGCTGCTCTTCTGGCGGTTCCGGGAGCTGCGCTCCCCCATCAACCTGCTGCTGCTCAACATCGCGCTCAGCGACCTGCTGGGCTGCGCCCTGGGCACCCCGCTCGGGCTGGCCGCGGGAGCCGCCGCCGCGCCGGGGGCCGCCTGCGCCTGGCACGGCTTCGCCACCGCCCTCTGCGGTGAGTGGGACCCGACCGGGGCGGGGGCAGCGGCCGGGAACCAGGGGGGCTGCGGGGTCTGGACCCGCGGAGCGGAGGACACGGCTGCGCCCGGGAGGGGACAGGACAGCTCCGGACCGGACGGGACAGCCCCGGCAGTTCGGGGAGGGGCCTGGGACGGGACGGCAGCGACAGCTCTGGGCAGGGGAAGGGACAGCCCCGGTACTTCGGGGAGGGCGCGGGGAGGCGACGGGACAGCCCCGGCAGCGGGTGGGGAGCGCCAGACCGGCAGATGCGTGCGGGTGCGCGCCGGGTGCGCGCAGGCGGGAGAGCCGCGGGTGCGGTGGGGCTCGGGGTGTGCGTGGGGAGCGGGACACCGGCCACGCCAAGAGCACTGGCCTGAGGTTAAACTTTCACATCTTCATGGTTGTTTTTGTGGAAAAAGCCCATGAGTCCCCAGGCAGCGTTAAGGGAGCCCTCATTCAGGCTGCAAAGCGTGTTTCCAGCGGTTACGGAAGAACTCCACAAAATTTAAAGAGTGAAAACGGAGCATAGCATCATAGCATCGCTTGGGTTAGAAAAGGCTTTAAGATCATCGAGTTCAATCGTTAACCCGATAGTTAACCCTTAGCACTGCCAAGCCCACCACTAAACCCTGTCCCTAAGTGCCACATTTTAGAGTGGGCAGCTCTGAGCTCCCACAGCCGCGAATTCTTGGAAATATGGTGGCTTCCAGCCCTGATCCCAGGTCCCGCTGAGGGAGTGGGCAGCACTGGGCAGGACAGGTCAACACTGCCCGTTCCAGCTGTCACAGCTGCTGCCCCCACACCCAGGGCAGCGGGAATGAGGTGGGTGCCGCCAAAGCCCCAGGAATTCTGTGCAGGGCGCCTGCGAGGCCAATGCAGAGGGACCCTGGGAGCAGCCCGGTTGGCGGGAGGGAAGTGCAGAGCTTCAGGTGGCAGAGACTGGTGTGACTCCAGGCAAGGCAAAGGTGTTAGGGAGGGTGGTCAGCAGAAAAGAGCAGCCCTGTGTGCCTCTGCCTTTACCCAGCCCTTTCTTCACCTGCCTGCCAGGCACAGAGGGAGAGCCACGGAGCGGTGGAGAGGGCGAGGGGGCTCTGGGGACAGCAGGTACACAGGGCTGCCCCTGCACTGTCTTCCCTGCTCTGTGGCATTGCCTACGCTAGAGCAACAGAAGTGGAGCTAAGTTTAATAACATCTCGTGTCTTCAAGCTTCCCAGTGCTGACAATCTCTCCCAGCCTGCTGTAACACTGCAGGCACTGGCAGGCATCGGTGGAGCTCTGCTCCACAGCATCGCTCTGCCCATCAATAACAGACCTGAACAACCCGAGGAACACAGCTTAGCAGGCTGCACACATCCAGGCTGCACACCGCCGCTTTAGAAGACACTCACACTGCTTATGCACACTCTAAAATACCTTTGCAGCAGCAGCAGTTCAGGTGTTTGCAGTCATCTCTCTTCCTCATAAAGTCATACGGGGCAACAAGCCAGCTTTGCACATGTAAAAGCTTTACTTGCCAAGGAAAGTTTAATCTGAGTATGTCAGCACTCAGCAATATTCAAACCTACCTGCCAGCATCACTTCCAGAATGCAGTCTGGGAGGTGCAAGTGGTGGGAAATTGCAGACTCTTATATCAGCACTAGAAATTACCTCCCCTCCAGCATTTCGGCATGCAAAAGAAGTCTTTGATTTGCTGCTGGTGGTTTTACTGCCCCATTTGTGTCTGCTGACAGTACCCCAGTTGCAGGAGACCCATAACTGTCTCTGTGAGGGCTCATGAGCTGCCTGCACCCCAGAGCTGTGCTGAGGCACTCCAGGGCACTGGCTGGCACAGGAAGCTCCAGGACATGTGTTCAATCTGCAGTTCTTCGTTCTACACAGCAATAAATCCCTGTGCTAATACAAATGTCTGGTTTGGCACAGGCATCATCTCGCTCATCTCGCTGGCCGTGCTTTCGTATGAACGTTACAGCACCATGACAAGAACAACAGAGGCTGACACCACAAACTACAGGAAAACATGGACAGGCATCATCCTGTCTTGGACATACTCCTTGGCCTGGACTGTCCCCCCCCTTTTCGGCTGGAGCAGCTATGGGCCAGAAGGACCAGGGATAACATGCTCTGTGAACTGGCATTCCAAGGATGCCAACAACGCGTCCTACATCGTATGTCTTTTCATCTTTTGTCTTGTAATCCCTTTTGGCATCATTGTTTATTCATACGGGAAGCTGCTCTGTGCTGTGAGGCAGGTAAGTTGATACCTCAGTGGTCTTTTTACTGAGACCCCAAACCAAGCAGAAGCCAGTGATCCCCATTTTCCATGTTTATAACTCCTCTGCTGCCAGATATGCTGCCATCCCTGGACACTGCCTCTCCTGTGACTGTCCTGGTGACAGGCTCCAGTCTAACAGGGCTTTAAAAGTCACACTTGAGTGTGAACAGTTGGGGATCCCTATGCCAGCATCACAGATGAGGGAAGTTTGCCAGACCACTCCAAATTACTCCTAATTCAAACGAGGAAAGACTCACCTGCTTTGGTGAGATTGGTCCTAGGATTTAAATCTACAGGAACCCTATGGAGAGGTGAGCATCAGCAGCAGGTCCTAGCAGCTGTATAGTCAGTGGAGGTTCTGGGAGCTATGATTTCTGAAAATCAGTCCTTCTCCTCTGAAAACATAAGAGTGAACCCTGCAAAAAAAGGCTGCTAAAAAAATAGTCATATATATTCCAGCTGCAGGCAGGACCGGGCAAAGCAGGAAGATGGAGCTTAGCAAATACAAACAGTAAGACAGTCTTGTGACATGAAGTTTACCCCTGACACAAAAAGTGAACCAATCCATAAATGACCATGGGCTTTTATTCCCACGATAAGGGATATTTGCTTTTAATAATGCTAACCCAGTGGGACATTTGGTACCAAACCAGGGTAGCACCATCAGGCAGCTGGAAATGCTGATGCAGAGGATTTTCCTCTCTTTGGGCAGAAGTAAATCAAACCGGTGGAGATGTTTGAATTAATCCTCATACTTCCCCAGCCTGTTGTCTCATTGCAAATACCTCTTGCTCCCCATGAAAGCCAGCTCAGTCCTCTTTGGTCACCTTTTGCTGGGAACAGCTGCTGCTCCTGCACCACCACGGACCAGTCCCCTGCGTGCAGGCAAGGGCTGGCTTAACTGGGACTTCAGTGTTTTTCCATCTTTTAAAGCTAAAAATAGTGGTTTAGAGGTGCTGCTTGTAGCAAGGCCTTCACAGCAGGTGGGGCTGGAGCAGGAATTGCCTGCAGCAGAGGCTCTTCCTCTGCAAAGCTCCTCCACAGGCAAGAAACAGCAAGAAAACCTGCTTCCCTGTGGGAAGGTTGTGCTGTCTGATGTCAGAGTGGTCTCCATGGCTTGGACAAGCTCTCCTGGCTCTGCCCTCTTCAGTGCAAACAGAACCTTTTGTTCTAGTGGAGCTGCACCTGGTGGGAGCACTGAAGGGTGTAAGTTTTCATATTAAAAACTCTTCCCACTGATGCATCCATCACATCAAAAGTTACTTGTGGGCTCAGGAGAGCTGTCTGTCTTCGGGACAGCTGTGGGCACCAACCAGGGTGAGTTACATCACCAGTTCAGGCAACAGCAGAGCTCAGCAGCTTCAGTAGAGCCCGCTGTGAATGCAGCAGTGGGATCCCTGAAGTGATGTGAACTGCTCCTCCAGGGAACACAGTGGCATGGAAAAAGAACAGTGGCATGGAGATTGGTCCCTCCCTGTTGCCCACCCTGCCAGATGGGTCAGGAGCTACCTTTCCTGGGCTCTCTGGTCCTGCAGGAACCCCAAAACATGGGAAAATAATGTGAAAATTATTCTGAGAAGGAGAAGAGGCATTTTCCTGCAGTTTGTGCAAAGTCTGTGTGTGTGATGCATTATACTGGTTGCAAGACCCTGCAGAACAGGGCTCCTGAAGCCCCAGCATGTGGGAGAAGAGCCCGTTCTGAGGCTTAGCCTCTACCCCTGCCAGCATACCTGGTTTGCCAGAGACATACATACCTCTGTCTGGATCCAAATTATCCTTCCACGAGGGGGGATTTTCCATGAAGAGCGATGGTCCTGTGGATGCACCTGGGCTCATTTGGGAAGTGAGGAGGGAGGGGAGGTGCAGGGGCAGGAGTCCCAGAGCCTCTGTCCTGCCTCCTGCCCTGGCCCAGGCAGCCTCCCCATTGCCGTCCCCATTGCTGTGCCCATTCCTGACACAGCTGCTCCCAGCTGGTTGCGCTGCTGCCCACGTTCCCCCATGGCAGCAAGGTGCAGAAGCAGCAAAATCCCTGGTGTATGTAAGAAGGAGGAAAAAAAAAGAACAAAATAAGCTTCACATGCCGGCTAAATATTTAAGGAATTGAACAACAGACATTGGTGCTTTTAGTGGAACCCATATTATAGGCAATACTCTGGAAACCTTTAACTGTGCTTTCAGCTCCTGCCATGAATAGCTCCCTGTAATTGATATTATCTGCACCACTTACAGGAGTAAAATTGTATTGGGAGATTGGGGGGTTTGGTTTCAGCCAGGCATGAAAAATTGTATCCTTTCGCTTGACATTTGTATTTTCATGCTCTGATTTCTGACCTGATTGTCATCACAGGAGATATGCAGGGATGCTTAAACTCTTGGAAATGAGTCCAGGCTCGCTCATTCCTACTGTATCACTTCAAGGTCCCAGTTTCCTTAAACTTGAAGTCATTTGTCACCACTAAGAAGATCTGTTTTTCCCCCCACACCTCATTTCAGGCTGGCAGGGAATGGCCAGAAGGAAGGGTTTGCTCTGAGACATTTAAAATGAATACCAGAGGAGCTGGGATGTATCACAGTACACTACCAACAATAAATCTGAATTCTGAAAACAAGCATTAGAAAATGAGGGGTATCTAGGTTTCCAAACACAGTGAGCTTTAGTCTTGATTATCTCATTTGTGAGACGTCTTTCAGCTTTGGCAGTAGTTTCATACCTCCCCTGTGAAGGACTGTGCAGGGCCCAGGCAAAAGCAAAGGCTGCTGCTTTCCTGGGGGAAGCAAGAGCACGATGCAGCTGTGCACTGGCGAAGAGCTCGGTGTGAGGGGTCATCCGTGCTTCCTCAGCCTCCTGCACAGGGGCATCACCACAGTGCCCCAGGGGGATGGCAGGAGCTGGCGTTGCCTCCCAGGTCCTGCCCTGTTCCTGAAAGGGAGCTGCCAGCAGGAATCTGCCAACTGGGGTTTGCTGCAGAGAGCAGGAATGCTTTAGAATGGCCTTGGTTTTGTTAGCAGAGCCTCCAGAGCATGTTACTTCCCCTATAGCTGAGTAGGTAGCTCCAGGTGAGTACACAGGATCTCATCCAAGCTCCATGCCGCAGCAGGGAGACTGTAATCCCTCAGCTCAGATCACTTCAGGAGAATGACAGGATTTATGAAGGTTTAGAAATGACAGAAGTGAAACAGAGCCTGGGAGGCAGCTGACGTCCACAGCCGACGTCCAGGCTGAGCAAGCTGTCAGAAGCAGAAAAGCAAATCTGCCTCTTATTCCACAGAGCCCGGTGCCCTTGGAGGCCCTGGGAGCCAGAGCAGGGTCAGAGGCTGTCGGGATAACCTGTGTCAGTGCTCAGGGTGAAGCACACAGTGCTGCTTGCACTCTGGGGCAGGAAGTTGGGAGCTGGAAGGTTGGATTCATGCTCCATCCAAAGCCCCATGGCTGGTTTGAAAAGCTCAGTGGTGGCTGTAACTTCTGCAAAGCCATTCCAGCCAGCAGAAACAGTGCACATGGACAGTGCTCTCAAACACAACCTCAGACATGCAAACAATTAATGGGCTACCAAAACCCAGGAGTTTAGGATTCCTTCTAGTACAGGTACTTGATGGCAAGCATCAGGTTCATCCTGAGCTGACGAATGTCCTGAAGAATCAAGAGCTCTCCCTGGCCATTCCTGTGTTCAGCAGTTTGCAGAGCCCACGGTGTGGGGTGTACAGATGCCCAGTACAGGCCTGTGTAGGTAAACCACCTGGTCAAATGTGGTCTGCATCCCAAATTCCTGTTGGAAACAGCCAGCTCACTGAAAGCAGCAGACAAGCAATGATTCCTCATTGCATCAGTGAATCCTGCAGGAGACAACCATTCTGCTCCCAGGTTTTGGAATAGCTGTAGTCAACACCTGAAACCTTAAAAGTGCTCACTGGAAACAGATAAATCATTTTGTGAGCACAGGGGTGAGAAAGTCATTAGTTAGAGTCATTGACAAGCTTGGCTGAGTCCTCTCACATGACTTGTCAGAATGCAAATAGAATCGATTCCAGCTTTTGTGTCTCTATATTACAGTGTAGTTGGTTTGGGGTTTTTTTTTTTTCCTTAATTCACAGACAGGCTACTCTTCTATTATCTCCTTGACAAATGAATCTGAGGGCCTGCCTTCAAATTATTGACCTGTGCTCATCCGAGTAGATTAGTGCAATGGCTCAATATTCTGCTGTTCTGCACAGACTCCTGCCCTGGGTTGAGTCACATCAGTGTAAATCCATCATAAGCAGTAATCACAGGAAAATCACAGGTTGGCAGGAAAAGCCAACACCTTGGCATGGTTTCCACCAGCCCTCTGTCCCCTTGGTCCTTCAAGTGTTATGGAAAGGAAAAAAAGTGCAGTGAGGAACTTTTAATATGTGTTACATATTGATTTCATCATGTCAGTTAGCAAGTCCAACAGTTGCTAATGCTGGGGTAGTTCAGACAGCTTGGGCAAAAGAAACTGGGGGAAAACAGCACTGTTTTCCAGCAATTCCCTTCACTGTCAGGAAGAGGAAAGGATAATTACACTGGTTATTCAGCAGTAATCTAGACAGAATGAATGCTGCTGCAGTGCTTGGCCACAATAAACTGACACTGACCTGGGCATGTGAGACAAACACATTCCCAAAGGTAGGAAGCATGACAGCTTAAACACTGGAACACCCCAGACACCAGGTACGAGAAAATCAGTCTTGAGACAGCTGAGCCCAGAAGAGCTGCAGAAACCGTGCAGGCCAGTGATGGAAGAGGCAAATCACCTTTAGAAACAGGATCAATCCACCCGCGCACAGGATAACCACAGAACTGGCTTTCTTTGCTTCATTTGACTGCAGTCCCGGTGAAAAGGCGGCCGCGGGATGTTGCTGTATTTCCGCTCTCGGACGGCAGCAGGAGCTCTGCCCGTTGGAGATGCTCCGCTCGGTTCGCCGTGCGAGCTGCGGGTGTTCCGCTGCTCGCAGCTCCAGGGGCAGGGAACTCTTCCCTCGGCAGCTGTAGCTGCGGGCAGGGGAAGATCTGATACCTGCACGAACACAAAGCACGTGTGCAAGGAGCGCCCCAGCCCGGGTGCTGCTCTGGAGCGATGGGAACACTTCCCCCTCCGGGGGGCTGTGATTCCCTGGAGGATCTGCTCTGAGGAGGGGCACAGCGACTGTCCAGCTTCTCCAAAGAGCTGCAGGGGAGACGCCCTGTGCTGTGCCAGAGCAGGCGTGTGCCACGGGGATTTGTCCAACAGCAGTCTCCGACCTGACTAAGGATGTTTCTAATTGAAAACAAAGCAGCTGTGATTTTTTTAGGTTTTTTTCTTTTTCCTCCTGAAGCGCAAGTGTTTTTCCACAGGTGCTTCCAAACCTCAGGAGCGTCCAAGCGTGTGCAGTGAGGGAGGCAGAGTGCCGCCGAGCTCTCTCGCCCAGGACAGCAGGGAGCAGCCGTGTCCCGCGGGCTGGGCTCCACCGCCCTCTGCCCAGGGAACACATTCCCTGCTCCACTGGCTCCTCCTGGTCCTCTGCTGGGCATCACAGCCAACACCGGATCAGACTTCCCCTTCCACTTCCAGTGAGGAGAACGTTCGATCACCACAGTCATTACTGAGTCAAGCATCATCAAGAGATGCAGAAGGAGGGGAACCAAACCAGTGGTGCTGAAGTGTTATAATAATCATTCTCACTGCCAGATGAGCTGTGCAGATTAATAACTCCTGAGGACACGCTTGCACAGAAAGCGCTCGAGCCTGGCTGTGTTACAGAGAACTCAGAGAAGGAGGAGGCAATACCTAGGACCCAGAAACCTCCCAGCAGTGCTGCACTGTGCTTGCACTTGGTACTCTAGCCTTTGCAAACAACAACCAGGTTGAATTACTTTAATATTCTGGTGTTGGAAATTAAAAATTCACCCCTGTAGTGATTACAAGACTTCTGCTTACAGCCCTCTATTTATATAACCGCAAGTGAAGAATGGAATTTAGATTTAAATTTTGATCTTAATTCATGTGGTCCACTCCTGTGAAGACAGAGGTGGGTGTGAGAGGGTGCTGTGAGCACTTCAAAGGCACATGTGAGCCACAGAGCTCCTTCCTTGCACAGCACAAGGCCCTAGCTATGACTCCTCTAGCACCTTTCAAGCCCTCTCAGAAATCAGAAAAGTTACTACAGCAGAAGTGAAAGACATCAGCACAGCAGATGGCAGTAGATTTCCTCCCTCTCTCCCCTCACCTCCTATAAGCTTTGGCAGAGGTCTGTGTTAATTTTGGAAAGAGCAGCTTCCAGGGAGCCATCAGTAACGGCAGGGCCAGGTTCTGCCCACACGGGGATGGTCTCTGCATGAGTTGTGTCATCTCCTGCCAGCAGGACACAGCCTGAGAACACCTTCCTTTGGCCACAGCCAGCTTTTAGTGCTTTTGGCCAAATTTCCACAGTATCATTCTTGGTAATACTCTTACTGCAGGAGATTTTCCACAGCCTTCATTTATGGGGAAAAAACCAATGATTTGCAGAGGCAAATCTTCACCCAACTCTTAGTGCTGGGCAGCACCAGGAGCACAGCCCAAGGTTCAGAAGTTTTGTTTGGACCCACCAAACCAGTGGGTGTCCCCTAGGGTCCCCTCTGTAGGAACGGGTAAACTTGGAATATTTTGGTGGAAATCCACCTTACACAGATATATGAACCTACGCTGTATTCAGGGCTGAAGTTGATGCACAAGCATTAGTGGGATTTGGAGCACAACACGTCTTGCACATCACATTTGTCATTCATCTGGTTCCCTTCCCCTGTAGCACAGCCAAGTGAGGTGGAAGCCCCCACAGCATTCCAAAAGCAAGGAGATGCCCAGGGCAGCCCAAACTGTCTCACTAACCGAGGGAGAAAATAGGTAAAATAGCATAGGAAAAAGGCAGGGGAAAAGGAAATGTTTGGCTAGAAAAATTGGTAATTTATGTGGACTCTTACCAAGCTACAATCATAAAAATGTATTCATGTGGCTGAGGATTTCTCTGTGTTTGCACAGGCCCTCAGAAGAGAGGGGGCTGTGTCTCAGCCCTGCAATTCACAGACATTCGCTCTTGAATCTCTGCCAGGGCCAGAAGTGGGCACGGGGCAGTGCAGGGGAGCCCAGAAACCTTGAGCAGGGAAAGCAGAGCCCCTCCTAAGTGAAGCCAAACTCGAGGCTCAGCTCCCTCAGGCTACACCTCTTCTGCAAAAGAAGGATGGAATTCTGGTTGAAATTATTTAGTGGTTGGAGGTGAAAGAAATTTCTTACAGATGTTTTATTCCTTCCTGTGCATAAGGTGTTCCATTTTCCATTAAAATACAATTGGTCCCAGGCAAGAAACCAGGAGTCAGGAATGCTGTGGTCATGGAAGAAAGGTGCAACTGCTACTGCAAGGCTCTCCACAGCCCGCAGACAGCCTTGCTTCCGCCCTGGAAACCTTGGGGAAGGATTCCCAGCCCTGAGAATAATTGTGGGTTTTTGTCCTTGAGACCAATACCCACTATTTTAAATCAGTTTCCATCTCTGCTCCCTGCCTCTGGCTCAGCTTTGCTGAGTGTGCAGCCAGGGCTGGCAGAGCTCCTCTGTTTTGACGAAGGCAGAGCAGGAAGCTCTGCTGGCCTTGCAGGAAAAGGTGCTGCATTTTCTGTGACTTTCAGAAGGCTGATAAACCCCTTTCATTTCACATCTTCTACAAGAAATCACCCCCCCTCACCATAGAACTAGCATACAGAAATATGCGTATGGATAAAAATCAGAGGGGCTTCGTAATTGTCCTCTTGAATACAGGAAAGACCTGGACCCCAACCAGGCAGGACCCTGCTTAGTTGATGTTGCACAAGGAGCACTAGAAAATGTTTGTCTTTGACTCAGATGAAGGAATTTAGGGGTTTTTTTCCAGGTTGTTGCAACATTTCTGTATGGGAGCATCAGCCATTTATTTCCTTGATAACCATCAGTGTTTCCTCTCCAAGCAAAACTTTTTTCAATTCTTATTAGGAGAGACTATGAAATACTGTTAAACCAGCACTGAATGGATGGCCACTGTTTCAGAGCCTCAAGGAAATTCTCAATAATCATGGAATGGATTGGTTTGGGCTTGAAGGGACCTTAAAGATCATGAAGTCCCAACCCCAGAGGGTCAAGAGCTTCCCCTGAAGTATCCAATTTATCTACCTACCTTTATCAATTCTTGGAAGTCAGGCATATGCTGATGTACAGGGACCACCAGGAATTCTCACATCCTCTTTAGAAGAAATTGGATTGACTTTCGATGTACAGGCAGTGCGATTTAATTGCAACTTCATTAGGTTACAGTCTGGTTCTCCAGTACTTATTCAAACAACTACAGCCATGAATTCTCCAGGACAGGGGGTAACTGAGTATGTCTGATTTGGGCTCTTTCTGATGAACAGGCAGTGATGCCTGAAGGTGCTCAGCTGCTGCCGCAGCCCAGAGGAGCCTGTGCTGCCCCATTTGTCTCTGCTTTGCTCACGTGAGCCAGGGGCTCAGCTGGTGTGCTCAGGCCAGCGCATATCCAGTTTGGTTGAGCATTTTTCCCTTAATCTCCCTTATTCCAAAGTTCTGCTCAAGGATCATGCTCCTAGTCCCATGAGTGTTGCTGTCAATTCTCCAAGCTCTAAATGCTATGGTGGTTTCACAGTAGACAAGAGAAAACAGTCCGTCACTCAGCTGAGATTCTCGGATAATCCTGAAGATTCAGGAACTCGTCCCAATGGGAGCTTCATGGCTGAACCTCCCAGGTGGCTGTGGGTACACTCAGCTGTGCTCTCCAGTCCTTGGTGTTGCTGAGCAATTTCCATACCCAGTGCTGAAAACATGTATTTTTCTTTCCTAGTAAAGTGATGATTCTGTCATTTCTGCACAATGTCAGCAATATCAACCAGGAATTTGCTGTGTCCACAGTGACCTCTATTTAAACCTGTCCTCATTGTTTGTTGCATTAGCTGCTCATCCATGTCCTTCTCCTGTCTGTGACATCCAATGCCACACCACACAAATACTATTTGTGAGCATTTCTGCTCCTACACTGGGAGGATGGTTGTGTAAGTTCCCAATTATGGTCAATGAAATTTAAAAAATGGCAAATTAATCACTCCTGCAGGCTGATTCACCACCTTGGGGTGCTTCTCTGCAGCAGAAAACGTAAGGTAACTTAGCTAGTAAGTGACAGATCTCAGCACAGGGACTGTGCTTCCCCTGTGCTGATGGTCATCTCCACCACAGGTCCCGTCTAATAGCAGAAGATGATGCCCAGCACAGGCACATCGTGGTTTAACCTGTCCCTGGCAGAGGCAAACAGGCAGCACAACAAACTCCTGCTGCATCCAGCAGGGCACAGAATGGCTGATTGAGAGTGTGCATGTTCCACAGAAATGCCTGTATAATGGATGGCATTAAACACTGCACTGGCTGCAGTGTTTGGCATCTCTGTGATGGAGCTTCAGCTGGGTTTTGCTGGAAAGGGCCCAGCAGAGTGCTGCAGTGAACTCTCGGATCACAGGGACAGCCTACGTGCAGAGAGAGTGCACAGTAACATTTCCACTGCGCTGACCTTCCTCCTGCTGGCATCAATTGCCATGGAATGTGGCTCCAGCCCACGGGGAACCATCTTCTCACCGCCCACAGCAGCTCCCAACATCAGCCTCTACTGCCCCGTGCCCGCAGCAGGGTCTGGGTGCTGAGCAGAGCCCAGGACAACGGGGTCAGCACCTCAGCTGGGTGTGGCAGAAATGCCCAGCTACTCCTGACCCTCTGGTTAGCTTCCCATGGAAAAACCAACACCCATGGGAAGCACGGGAAAAAATCTTTGTAAGAGCAAGATGTGACCAGGGTTTCCAACTCCCCAGTCCTGCTAACTCAGTGCACTGGGGCACACATGCAACTTTTGGGAGGTGTGTGATACAGAGGCATAATAAATTTTAGGAAACTGAAAAGATCATCTTAGAAGAAAGAGAAGAAAGAGCGACTCACCTTCCAGCAAATAAAATATAAAGATATAAAAGCACATTTTTTGTGGCTGTTTTCTATACTAAAACCTACAGAAATAGTGAGATTTTAAAAATTAATTTCTTGCATAGCAGATGGAAGTGTAGGTTTTTGACCAAAGCAGAAGCAAAGGACTCTGTACAGCAGCTCAGTGCACTGCCAGGGTACCCCTGTGCTAAATTCCTGCAGCAGCATTGCTGCTGTTAACCCTAAGCCAGGAACAGCCTAGGCTGACTTTCCAATCTCCAGGGGCCAGCAACTACAGACAACCCACATGGGCCAGACTTGCGCTCTTACTTTTCCTTATCAAGTTATCGAGATAAAATTAAACTAAAAGCCCGCAGAACCACCAATCATTTTCACATTTTCACACAGCTCTTTGCTTTGTCCACCTACAGAAGGTGATCTGGTGCCAAGTCTGAGCACAGCCCACAGTTATATGGTATAGCCAAGTCACCATCTGCTGATTACGTGCAGCAACATTTCAAGGTTGCTGAGTTTGTTTTGCAAAAGTTTTGTGCATGTGCGTCAACTGAACATCTCAGGTTTCCTTGACTGACCGGGGGAGCCTCGTAATTGAAAGCAAAAATGCTTCAAGGAGAATTACAGAAGTGGGAGGATATTCAAACTTTCTGGCCTTGTAGGATGAAAATAATAATTTCCTGCTGCTAGCACAAAAATTCAAACCTTTCCTTGCTTACCCGTGAAGCCATCTCCTGGCATCAGCAGTCTGCAAATTGGAAGCTTTTCTTTTTTTTTTTTTTTTTTTAGGAAAAGATAAACTATTTCAAAAGTCAAGAGAGCAATACCTGGTAGAGTTGCCAGAGAAAGGAGCATTGCACAGGTAGAACACACACCAGCAGAAGGCCCCCACTGGTTTTAGGTCAGCCCAGTGGCCACAGGCAGCTGTTCCTCCCTGTGCAGCTCGGTGCCACTCTGCATCAGTGTAATCAAGAAGAGATTGGAGACCAAGCATTAAACCAGTTCCCTGTGACCTGAGCCTCCAGAGCCCTCCTCCCATGCCCAGCCTCAGACCAGGCTGATTTACATCTGGAAAACATCCAGAAGACATTTGTCCTCTCTGACCTTATCTGAAGGAAGAGGTTGGTGGGTTTCCTTTTCTAAAATTGATAGAAATCGATAGGAAAAAAGGAGGTTTTGGTTTTCCTCAAGGTGCTCCACAGGTAAGCCATCATCCACTCCCCACCCCAGGTGCCTCCTGACAGGAGGATTTCAGGAAGGCGCAAAGAAACTGGGATTTGTGTGGGGTTACAGAACCCTGGCGTCTGGTGCCAATGTCTTTCAGTGCCTCTTATGAGGAGCCTTGATAACCAAGGGCACACCATGCAAAATGCAACCCCTCTTTTGTTTCCATCCCTGTACTCATGGGCCCCAATCCAGACGTTTCAACTTCATCACACAGCTTGAGCATCTGGTAAAGTTTTATACCAAGGTGTGGCAGACTCTCAAAAAATCCACACACAGAGAAGGTGCCATAAAGAATCCTTTTCAACTCTGTGAAATACAATATAAGAAGATAAATGTGAGTTTTCTGTCTGAGATGTCTGTGAATAAATCTGAGCTACTGATGCCTGTGGGTGGCTCTGAGTGAAATATTCACTTCTCACTAATGGAAATATTTTGATTAACAACTTTATTTGCCTAGTGGCAAATACCACTTCTTTTCTTTTAAATCACAGACAAGTGTCATAAAAGATTTCATTTGCACGTTAACAAGATATTTATAAAGTACTTGGTATTTGAGTTCCCTCAGCAGGCAATTACAGATATATTCTATTTTTTGAACAGTTTTGGTTAGGTTTTTTAATTAGTCTCAAGGTGACTTCCAGCACACAAGTACATCCCGACGGATTCCCCATAAAACTGCTTGTCATAATTAGATCCTGGTGCTTACTGCAGCACTTCTCAGTGCAGGCGTTACCCAGCAGTCAGTGAAAGGTCTGGTTTTCAAAACATGCTGAAAACTAGGAAACGAGGGCGAGGCATAGGCCAGCAGTGTTTATATACAGTATGATTTACTTACAAGTATGTGTGAGCCCCAAGTCCAGAGAAGGAGCCTTTTGTAAACCACTTTAATTCAACTGCTGACTTTTCCAATGGATTCAGGGAAGGAAGTTCTCTCAACCCCCTGTTCTTCATGTGCTTGCCTGCCCCAGCACTCTCGGGATACAGAGCATTTCATCCTTGGCTGGGGGATCACTCCTGGCAGGACCCGGGCATTCAGTGATTCTGGGAGCACTGGGATCAGCTGTCCTCCAGGGCCAGTCACACCAGGGCACATTCCTTATTCTTGCCTCCCGCCCAAGATACTCCCATTAAGAGCTGTGATTTGGGGGAGGATGGAGAAGGCTGTTCTAGATGGAGAACCCTTCTGCTCGTCCCGTTCCCGCTGTTAGGCACACTCTGGGTCCAAAACACACCAACCCTGCCCGTGCTGGGCAGCTCTTCTCCAGCCAGAACAGCTCAGGTGACACTGCCAACCCTGCCCTTAGTGCAGCCACTCCAGGAGCTCCCATGCACCGCCGCCTGCGTCCCAGTGCTAATGCCATCCTTGTGCCTCTGTCCCTCTCAGGTGAGCAGCATCCACAAAGGGTCGGGGCGGAGCCGGGAGCAGCGGATCCTGGCCATGGTGGTGGTGATGGTTGTTTGCTTCCTCCTTTGCTGGCTGCCCTATGCAGCTGTGGCTCTCATCGCTACCTTTGGGAAACCTGGGCTCATCACCCCCGCAGCCAGCATCATCCCAGCCATCCTTGCCAAGAGCAGCACGGTCTACAACCCCATCATCTACGTATTTCTGAACAAACAGGTAAGTGAAATTCTATCCTTCGTGTACTCGGATTCAATGTGTGCAATAAAGAATAAAGAAATAGTGAGGGGAAAGAACAAGAGTATCCATGAGAGGGAAGGACTGAAAAAGGGCTCCAAGGAGCAAATGTATTTTTCCAAAATCTGTGCTTTTGGAAGTTGGATGACCAACTGCCCACATGTCCGAATAGCAACGGATAGGTCCTTTCTTTCCATTACACCATTTGACAAACAGCAAGTTAAACTTGGAAGAGAAGAAATCTCTATTCTGGCAAGAGTGAAGGCACCAGAAACTGCCTGAGGTGACTCGGGGATGTGAAGTCTTGTCAGGACACGAGGCCCTGCTGCCCCACGCCGAGCCCCAGCACAGCACATGGCCCACAGTCACTCCTCTTTGCAACACCAACTTGCTCTTCCCCGATTTGCTCTTTTAGCCCCACTCAAACCCTTCAGTCACTCTTCTGTCCTGCTCCCCTCTCCTAAGAGCCATGGCCGGCGAGGATCTGTCTGAAAGCACTGCCAGAGGAGCTGACCCTGGAGCAGGGGACAGCACACAGCAGGCAGGAGCTGGGGTAGCCCCTTGCACAGGGATGGAGAACTAAAGTGAAGATTAAAGATCTACAGAGAAAAAGCAGAGAACATCGGAGCTATTCCAGTGCCTCAGCCACCTTCAGCTCCATCAGCCCACTTTCTCAGGCACATTTCCTTGATCTTCCCATTGTTAGTATTATAGCAGGTGGATAATTTGTTTCTCCAAGTCCAGCAAATTCTCCACTTGAAAGGAGTTTTGGAAGCTGTTAGGAAGCACAGAAATCAAATTGCTCGCTCTCTCTTGAAAACAAATGCTGATGGTAAAAGATTGATTTAAGTCTGGCTGTAGCTGTGGGTGTTTTTACTGGGACATGAGAAATTCCCAGGGAGTAAAAGTTTCCATGACATCATCCATCATCTCCACACCACCCATCAGCTCCACTCACTGTCACAAACAGCTTAGGGGTTATGGTGCCTTCTCTGCTCGTGCTCAGCTGCCTGCAGAATTCCCTGACATCTTCCCTGTGATATGAGCACATTCCCTTTGCCTTTATTATTGAGCCTTGAAATAAATTCTCTCATGAAACTGCCTGGAACACTGGAGAACTTGCCAGGGGAAAACCCCCAAGCACACCAACACGTGAAGGGTAATTCTGACTCACTTGAAACACATGCAACCCTGGTTAAATCAAGGGAGGCAGCTTAAAAATCACAGGCATGATTTTAAAAATCTGTGTGTGAGCTGGAAAGATCACTCCGAAATAACACAGACTGTGCAGAGGAGGTTTTTACAGACAATTCTTAATTCATCTTTTTTTTCTAAATAGCTTGCTGAGAGGCAGCACCCGGACACAAATTGAACTGGGTCTATCCATGTCAAACTCCTTAAGTTCACCAAAAACTTTTACTACAAGTGTTATGTACACACCTCATTTTTGTGGAGGGGATTTTTTGGTGGTGATTTTGGTTTGGGATGTTCCTAAATTCCACTTGGTTGCCATTGCTCAGTTAGTGTTTTAGCAGCAATGAGTGCTCAGGGCTCTGTACTCAGGACAGAGTAAGAAGTCAATACTCTGGAGAGAAGACAGGAGAAGCACCTCAGATCAGAAGACGCTGCAGCCACCCACAAGTGCCAGGCAGGTGAAAGCAGGAGGTGCTGGTCATCCAGATAACCACGCTCAACATGGACAGCATTCCTGATGCTGTGGAAATCTACAGGAGATACCTTGACAACAGCTGACATTCCCCTCTAATTCTGTGCTGTTTCTAAAACAATTCTATGTCCAGGCTGCCCCCCTACTTTGGTAAATGCTCAGAAATCTCTAATCAGGCTGGATCAAATCCAAGAACAGACCAGATAAAACAACATTCACATGGAGCAAATGCCTCTAGGCAAGGACTAGGTGAAGGTTAAACAGATTACAGAGACACTCAAACTGTAACAGAAATTTACTGGGGATTAAGCAAGTACAGAAAGGTGCCTGGGAAGAGCCACTTGACCATGAGGGGAGGGGGTGAAGCAAAAACCAGTATTCCCCACAAGTTTTCAAGCTTAATATTTCAATGCTCAACGGTGAAAGGCTGATGAAAAAGTCATGATTATTTTTATTACAAAGTAAATTTTAATCCTGAGAAGATTCCATTTCTCATTAAAAAAAGGAACCTGAGCGGATGCAAAAATTGTGTGAATGTTTTAAAAGCCATTTTCCCTAGCAAGCAAGTCTGCTGATAAAAAAGCTACATGATTTTTCACTTGGCTGTTGATAACAAGAGTTGCCAGAGCTTGTTTCTTTCAGCTGTGCTGTACAAAGAATTACCAGTAATGTTGTTTTGGACCCTTGACTACAGAGAGATAAATTATCAGTATCTGACCCTGCAGCTGCAGGGAGGCCATGCAGACAATCCATAACACTTAAAATAAGTGTGTCTTCTGCTACAGGCAGTTCCTAAACTTCATCCTTAGCACATTTCCCCTGCCCTCAGATGCACAGAATGTTTTGCCATGCAACTGAAAAAAATCCCTCCGATTATGGATATTGAACCGACCCCCTCTGAGATCTTAAACCAGCTTTTCATCTTTTCCCTGGTCAAACACAAATCAAGCCAGCCAGCGTCACTTTCATTGGCAATTCAATTAGCTAAATCCATATCAGACTTTTAGCAATGGGATATATCCATAACCTGACCCCAGGCCAGCACGAGTGATTGTCAGCTCCCCAAAATCTCTGTGCCACAGCAGTGTTTGCATCAGCCCAGTCAGGTGACAGGACCCTACAAACCCGAAAGCAAGCTGTAGAGAATTTAGTCCCTTCTATTCCCTGTATTGCCATACAGTCAGTAATATTTGTAATCAATAAAAACACGGGACAACAGTTACAGGCCTGTAACCTGTCCAAAAATTTTGTTTCTGGCTCTCTCTCCTCCTTGTGCTGAAGACAAGATCTCTTGGCACAATGACATTTTTTTTCTACAAAACATTTCAACCTCTAATACATAATATTATTACAGCCGTGTTGTTTCAGAACCATCCCAGGAACTTAAACGAATATAAAGACCGTAAGATGAAGCCTGTCTTGCAAAGACTGAAATGAATAAAATTGCTGCTAACTTGCTGTTCTCTTCGTGCATGTGACAGTTCTACAGGTGCTTCTTGGCGCTCCTGGGATGCCACAAAACCACGGCGAGTTCCGCGAAGGCCTTGCCCGGGTGCTGCCGTGACCTGCAGCCCACACGGGGGGACATCGGCCCCGCAGCGACCGCCTGGGCCGGACAGCCCTTGGCCGAGAGCCCGGCCCTTGCTGGGAGCCCGTGCCCAGGGCCGGGGGGTGGCGTGGGGGCCGTGCCCGTGGCTCCCTGCAGCCCCTGAGCCGGGCGGCCAGGCCAGCAGCACTGCCCGCACGGCCTCTGGGCACTGCCCGTCCAGCTGGGACAGTTCTGCCACACCACTTCGGTTTGCAGTGAGGAACTGCCCGTCTGCTCCCTCAGAGGCTGGTTTCATCAATAAGCCATTGCCCTGTTCATCAAACGCTCTTCCTTAGTCAAATACCAGGAGTTTTACGGGTGAAACAAAATAAAAACCCCGCAGATGCCTCTAGAAAAAGGTTAAAAAAGCAACAACAAAGCCCATGTTCTAAAGACTTTCTGCCAAAACCCAAGCAAACCCACCCACAACAAAATAGGGATCCAGAGCACGGTGCTGTAGGACAGCTCCAAGAAACAACCTGCATGTGAAGGGAGGAGACAAGCAGGCTGTCCAGCAGGGAATGATCAACCTGCAGATGGTCTCTCCCTGGCAAACTAGGGATTATTCTCCTCCATAAAGTCTCACTGGCTGTTCAATACAAACCTGAATTGGTTATGAAGAACTGCAGTTACAAAGTAAAGCTCTACTGAAATTTAAAGTGCATACATTGGATAGGTTTCAAGGCTTAGAAATTGCAGCTGAAGTTCAAGAAAACAAGTATTTTAGGGACTTTTAATTATTAGCTTACAAAGTTACTGCACCAAAGAGTAACATGCTCCTAACACCCAGGGAAGAAGCAACTCTCAATGCACAGCACTCAGCAGGATAAACCCTTGTCTCTGGAAATCTGCCCGTGTGTAAGCATTAGGAAAAAGCAAGAGTGACTCCAACCCTTTCTAGAAGTGGGGATATCTGGGCATTTGTGGAGCCAAGAGGGCCAGGCCAGTCAGTGGAGGCTGTGAGCAGAGCAGCTGCATGTGAGTGCATCTCTGAAACCCTGGGCAGGAGTGGGAACCGTGGGGTTTTATCCAGAACAGACCAAGTGAGCCCATCAGGAAAGCTGGTTGGGGACCTCCCACAAGATCTTCCTCCTGGGCCGTGTTTGGGAAGGAAAGTGACAGATGGTGTCACCTACAAACAGAAAAGCATTGGAAAGCCTCAGAAGCACAGCTGAAAACGAGCAAACATGGCACAACCTTCTCCCTCATTACCTCTGAGCACAATTCCAATATTTTGATGATATTTTCATCCCAAATTGGAGGGAAAACAAGAAATAGCACCATTCTGTGGAGAATTACTTTTCAAATCCCAAACGACATGAAAATGCCATTTTTCAGAGGAGTTTCACACTGAAGCAAATCCACAGCCCTGCCAACACAGCTGTCAGAAACTGGTACCACAGTGCTTTAATTGCCATGCATTAACCAGCACAGGGGTCTGGATGAGTGAGCACTCTGTGCATATCACTACCAGAGTCCCTGCTCCAAAGGGATGTTTTTGATTTTCAGGTGAACACAAGCTGTATTTTCCTTCCAGGGACGTGGGTTTATTTTTGCTTTGCAATGTTAAGAAAAGCTTCCTTGTATTCAAAACATTATTGCACAACCTATTTTTTTTTTCTCCCTAAGCCACAATTGTACTAATAACCTAAATAACACCAAATGTTTTAAAATACAGAAGCTGAACCCATGAATTGAGGCTTTTACTGGGGTTATATTAGTGGATGAAATCAAAGCAATGGAGGCACTTACTGCTAAGCAATACAAATCAATTGTTTATTCCCAAGCACACACTTTAAAAGGGTAGTTTATTTTCAGATTAGAAATCATGCCAGGAATTTTTCAGTTAGTCTTTTCCCTTGTTATTGTTTCTAGGTGGATTGTTAAATTCCAATATGAGTTTCTACATTAATAATAATTTTGCAACTCTGTGACTGGTGATTTTTGTATATGCAAGAACCTGTTCTGTCTTAGGGTATACGAATCTGGTGTTGGTAGGTGACTTTGAGTTAAATAGTTGGTGGCTTGTGATACAAATGTATGTTTTCAACACCAATTGTTAGTTTCTTTTCCATGACCATTGTAACCTGCAGCAAACACCACCTGCAGCTCAGCTGCAGAGCACACCTTGCAGCTGCTCTGGTGCTGTTTGCAAACATGCAGGACCTTGCAGCTGTAAATAAAATATTCTTGTGTGGTACCTTGCCAGCCTTACCTCCTGAACAACTCACTACCACAGCCCTCGCACAATTCTCAATACCTGGCACCAGAGACAGCAACTGCGCTTCACTTATGCTGCCCAGCAGCTCTTGTGGGACACTTTGGGCAATTCGCTGATAACACCATCTAGGTGATACCAATTTTATTAAAAAACGTACACAAAAAGCCCCAAACAACTCCACTCCCCACACACCAGCACAAGCAAAACAACACAAAACCAAAACACAACTTTCCCCCACTTCACACCTCTAAAGTGAGGGGTAAGATTCTTCTCCTCTAAAAGGAGCTCCAGCTCCCATTTCTTTCAATGAGTGTATAGTCCTCTGCTTTCTGAGATTTATGAGAAGCTCATACTTTCATTTCGGCAGTTAGATTTACTGTCTGCAATGGCTGTCATTAAAAAAGATTATAATTTCATAACCATTGACCTGGATTTTGTTTCTAAACAAAGCACCGTAGCAGTGTAACCAGCAGTACCATGGGTTGTTCAGCAAGTAGTCAAGCCTTCCCTCACCTGCTCTTCAGCACCTTCAATATCTGAAAAAAAGTAGCTAAATGACTGAAAATTCACTGCTAGCACTACTTTGCATCACTTTTTTTTTTTCTTTTGTGATAAGGGAAAGCTATCTAGCTTTGAACATAGGCATTTCACTGCACACAGTCCCAGTCCCCCGTAAACCCCTAGGATATCCCAGGAGACACTTTGCATAATTTTCAGATGCAAATCCAAGAACTGGGTTTAGAGTCAAGCAAAACTGCTACCAGAAAGGAAATTAATATTAAACAGTTCCAAGTAGCCCCATTCCCTCTAGAGCTCTCCGTTCTTAGCATGGGGCAGGAGTAACAAGGGATGATTACAACACAACCGCGGTGTTCACACACGTGAGGGAGCCTTGCACTGTCCCTTGGGTGACACACCGGGTGTCACCACCCTGAGGCACAGAACACCTCCTACTGATTAGAGAAAAAGCTTTCAAATACTCTCTCTTTTCCTACCTGGATTGCATTGGCCCCATTTCAGGAAGAAACAGTTTTTGCTTGAGCAAAAGTCTCTTCAGCAATGGGAGTTTTCTCACCACTGTAAGAGAGCTTCAGGCCCGCAGACTGAAATTTAATTTTAAGCAAATTAGTTCTCAGTCACCCTCTCCCTTACCTTGAATTAAACATAACCACCAGCTGAGCTTTAAAAGAGCCAGGTCCCAGATTAGAGACAGAACAAGCACAAATCCTACAGAAGGAGAAAGACCTGCAGGAGATGCAGGGAGGTAACTCCCAAGGAAATTACTAGCTGTGTGTGAGAGGGGACAGCCAGCACTCATTCTGGAGTCACCCTGCAGGCATTCTGGCAATAAGCAGGCCAGATTTGTGGCCAGGACAGCAGCCAGAAAGGTAGGAAGCTGACATACACCTTCTTTTTACACAGCACAGTGCCAGGGGAGAACTGAATTTAGTGTGATTAGCATTCACTGCAGTTGCTATAGTGACTGATTTTATTTGTCTTCTACATGGGCTAGATGGCTTTTTTCTCCCCCAGGCCTTAGAGAATATTGCCCCCAAAAGTGGCACTCTTGGGTCACACAGCTGACAACTGAAATAACATCCAGCACCCAGAAAATGTTTTTAAGTTTATTGGGGTTTCCTACCAAACTATTAGCAGTTTCGATAGCAGATGAACAAATTACAGCAGAATGACACCAATACCTTAAGTAGCCCACAAAGGATTCTGCAACACTTTCATGCTTTTTGGCATATACCAGGCAGCCCCTTTTCTTGATTCCTTGGTTTTCTTGTTTCCACTGAACACCAGCAAGTCCTGCTGTTAGGGCCGGTTGGACTTGCAGCCCACGGCCAACTTTTGCAGATCACTTTTTTTTTTCCCCCAGAGATTTTCTTGCAGAAGACCTTTTATCACCTTTTCTTAGCAGGAGAGAGGAGGCAGCATCAAATTCTCTAGCTCTAGACCATCACACATGTGCTTGCATGTAATTTTACTTTAAATACTTTACAAGTTTTAAGCACTTTGCCAGAAGGCTGGAAGGCAACACTCAGATAAGTGTGAACCCTGTCTCTTGCATCAAGGGTAAGTTATCAGTTGTGATTTAAACATAAAAGGACCATTTTAGCAGCAGTGTTGGGTCTGCCAGTGAAATTTGTCACTGAGATGATAGAGACTGAGAGCTTTCCCAGGTCTTTCCATGGGATTTCCCAATTAGAAGTGGTGCACGGGGTGTCGCGTAGGCAGTTTTTAATTACAGCGGTGGTATTAATTGTAACATTTCAATGTTTGTTCCTCAGCAGGGAGAAAGGCTGTTTCCAACAAGGGAAAAATTAGAGATGAGGCAGTTTTAGGCCATCAAATTCCTTTACTTAAAAACTGCTTCTCCTTGGGAGGGAAGCACCGTGCTGAAGGACACCGGGGCCCTGGACCTGCTCACACAGGGACACAGAGGGAAATCCACGGGAGTTAACTTAGGGGTATGGATTTAAAGTGGGTTAGTTGATCTGCATTAAGTTGCTTTGATTCTCTGAGTTAGTGGTCCTTACTCCACTTTCAGATATAATTAATCTGAAGTACATCATAGTAAAGCAAGACTATTTGAAATCCAAGACCACAGGAGAGTTTAACCGATTTAAATGATCTGCTTTTAAAAAGTTAGTTCAGGTGAACTTTGCGTGTCCTCACACAGCCAAAAGTCCTCCAAAGGGCAAACACTGGGTTGTCAGCAGGGTCAGTGCCTGCCCTGCTACTGCCAGGACCTGGCCCTGAGCATCCACTCTTTGATCTGCCAGGTGCACCACAGCTCTGGACGTGTCAAGGGCTGTCAAAAGGCACGTGTCCATCACGGAGCTCTGCCCTTGCCAGCCCTTTCCCACGCCTCCCATGAGGTGAGCACCCTTGTGTTGATTTGGTTTAGCTACTCAGCAGAGGCAGGGCTGCACCAGAGGTGTCTGGAAGCAGGACTGCTGTGAGCAGAGAGGCCTGGACCCCACAGCTCTGCCCTGGCCTGGGTAGAGCACGTCCCACCCCATCCCACCCCAACACCATCATGGGCTGGGAAGGAGCTTCCCACCACAGGGCTGGCCTGTCCCAGCTACCCGAGGTACCCAAGACCACAAGAGTTTTTATGAGGCAGCATCACTAATGTGCTGATGGCCACAGGACAGCATGGTCCAGCTGCATACCTCCAGCAACCTAAGCCACAGCTATAATCAAAGATTAAAATGAAGCCAAAGTTCTTAACAAGCTCACAGGATGCCTATTGCTACATCCTAATGGCGGAATATTTGCCGTGTCACATTTGGTGCTGCTAAAAGAGCAGATTTCTCATCGCTTGCAGTCCCGCTGCAGCCAGCATCACACACCACAGACATGTTTTCATCAAATAAATCAAAGCCTGCTGCTCACACCTATGAACCCTTGGAAAGTACCTCCCACGGATGAGATTTAAGAGCCTGGAGTGCTTTTGAAGGCAAAGATGCTGAAAAAAGCGCCACTGATGAGGGTTCATGAAAGTGTCACCCTTATGATCTAAATGTGGTAAAAACGCACTAAGTGCCAGCCACAAATACTTCTAGCAGAAGTTGCTGTGATCCAAGAAGAAAAACTCCTTTCAAAGGAGACACAGGAGGAATAAATACAGAGGATCCTATTCCACTTGCTCTAAATTATCAACTGACACAGTTATACAGCCCAAGCTGGTGAACAATGGAGAAGGAATTTCAGCATCTATTTAAAGAAAGGTGGAAAATAAAAGAAGATTAATGTCTAACTGCACACAGCCTATTTCATCGCAAGAACTGGGAATAGGCTTATACAAGCATTATGTTACCAATTACCTGCCTTTGCTTTGGTGAACTGCCTGGGTTTGGTAATTCATTCACATCAATGTGGAATTTGAGGCAACACAGAGGGAAAAGATCCTATCTTGTCCAGCTACATAACCCAAATAAGTCGGTAATTTGACGTATTCCTGCACAATGCCTTCGATAATGACCTTAGAGAAGACTGCTTGTTTCTTTGTCTCTCTTTCTGCCCACTGATGCTCAATCCTCACAACTCAGAGGGGTTTGCTTTCAGAACGAAGCCTCTGCATGTGCACTACCAAGCAGAAGAGGGATTTAACTCTCCCTTAAGCTCCCAGCAATCCAGTCAGGCTGCAAGTTTGTCAGCATAGCAGAAGCCAGGGAGGGAACAACTGCATACTGAGTCAGTCAGGTATGAAAACTGACTTTTCACAAACAAGTTGTCCTTGGTCTGTGAGGATGTATGTGGCCTCCTCCTAACTTTTTAGGATCATGGCAGCTGGAGAAGATCTTCACTTGGGAAATAACCCAGTAGCCAAGTTTTCAAAAGTTACGGATTGGGGGGTACTGGAGGCTCTCAGGATCTTTGACCCCAGCTCCACACACCCATATACGCATACAAGGCTTCACTTGAAGGCTTTTGAGCAGTTCCCTCAGCATCAGTGTGCTCACTCTGAGTTGAGAAGCTGCATTAAGCCTGCAGGATTCACCCTGCTGAGTGAGCTGTACGTCTGAGCATAAAATAATGCAACACTTGGGTTCCTGGCCAGTCTCCCTGAGTGAAGTTCTCAGGCTTTCTCTACAGAAAAAGTCCCTCTGGGCCTGTGTAGAGCCAACCAGTCTATAAACAGCCCATGAGAAACATCTGGCAAGTTTAAAATTAGCATGGACAACACTGAGCTCTCAAATATCTCGGCAGAAATAAAAAAGCCTTTTCCGCAGAAGCCCGACGGTGACCTCTCTACGAGCACTCCGTGGAGAGCCCTTCCCTCAGCGGGGGCTCTGCTGCCCCAGCAGGCCCTGCCAGGGCTCCAGCATCACCAGCACCACACCGGGGCTCACACACCGTGCCCAGCTCTGCCAAGGTCCAGGTGACCCCTCGGACGCAGGGAACAGGGGGCACTCTGCAGTCACATCAGGGTCTTCCACTGCTAAACCCCCACCATCAGTCGTGGCTTTCACCTTGAAAGGGCTGTCTTACGTCTGAAATCCAAATGAGGGAGAGGGAAACAAAAAAACCCCCCAAGATAAGTGACTTATAAATGTGGCAAGTATCAAAAATGTTCCCATCGATCCAAAATGATGATGATAGAATAAAAACATGTTTATGGACTAAAGGAAGATTGATTAGCAACAGTAAGAGTTTCATTCAATCCTAATTCTACATGTTGGGCTTTTTAATATAATTTGCCACTTTCCATTAAAAATCAAACAATGACACACTGGTAAATCAATGAGAATAAGATTAATCAGACAGGCTTTTCAGTGCTAAAATATCTTCAGCTGAGTCTGTAACTGCTACTGAAGCCAGGAGCCCTGGCTCCTGGTGTGGTGTCAGGAACCAGCTCAGTGACATCAACAATTCCCTGCTCCTGGAGAGGGGCCCTTGCTGCACACAGCTGCCCCGTGCAGGCTGCACTATCAGGGCTGCTCATCACTCTGCACAGTCCCGAGCCCCTCTCAGCAGGAAATGCCTCCACCTCCTGAATGTTCCATCTGACACCAAACTAGAGGAGAGGTTTTACCCCCACGCTGCATTGGAAAGTTGCTCATTAACATGGAAGGCCACAGGCCTGCCTAACAAATGGGCATCTACGTTTCCAAGAAAAGAAAGGGGATGTTTATTTCAGTTGTACTTCTCTGAGTTTGCTTTCAGATAAAAATAAACTAATTAAGAGAAAGGGGACAGAGGAAATCCGTGTAGACCTGCTGGAGCTGAGCAACGAGTGAGGGGTTACAGAAACAATTGTGGGGTCACAGAAATGAATTGCTTGGCCAGGCTGTGCTTCTCTCAAGTGGGTGCAACCCGAGGCAGGGACCCAAAACCCCCAATTCGGAGTTCAGACCTGACCCATCTGTCAAGGCAGAGGTTTATTTACAGAATAACAGTGATACCCAGGCATCCCAGACGAGTGGCTTTTACTGAGCAGCTCCCCAGGTCAGGTGTCAGTTCTGCCTTTGGCTGAGGTGCAGCCATGCTCTGGGAGCACCCTCGGTGCAGTTCAGGCGACCCCAAAGGGATTTTAGCTTATGTCTTTTCACTGATGACCCAAATGCACAGCAGGTTCACAAGCTGATGCCCTCCAGGTGTCAGTTTACTGACTCCTGAGAGGTCTCTGCCTTGGCAGGCAGTCCCAAAGCAAATGCCATTTCCCACGTTCCGGGCATATGCTGTCCCTGCAGGCTTCCTCAGGACAACTGGCTCTGTGACTCTAACAGGGGTTCGTGCGAGTCTGTCCCAGGCTTGGGCTACAGACACTGCAGATTTCGATGTGGTAGAAACACATAAAAGCTTTTTAGCCATTTTCCCCACCTAAATCTTTTAAGAGTACTTTTAACAGCTTTTTCTATGTTAAATGACATAATCAACCAAGAAACTGCATTTTTTTCCAAAACCAGGGGAGAGTGATCTCAAGCTACCCAGATGAACAGACACTTCTTTTGCAAGTTGCCTTTGGTCTGCAAATTGGAGCACTAAGATGCCTTTGGCAATCCACATCCTCTCCTGAACAGGGCAGCAGGGAGAAAGCCAAGGCTAATTTAAAAGCTGGTGTCCCAAGAGTCGGGGAGGAAAAGAGAGGGAGAGAAGCTCTGGGGAGCTCCCCTGCACCTGGGGTTTGTTCCACTTGCACACTGCAAAGCTCCTTGGAGTAAATCAGGCACCACACTTCCCCCTGTTGCCTTCCCAAACATTCAGCCTGTTTCAACACACCTCTCACAAAGCTGAGCCCTAAAGGTACACCACAGACATGTTAGATCTTCCCTTCAGCAAATTTCACTCTGAGACTGGTGCGCTGCTCATTGCTGCTCATCACAGCAAAGAGAAAGACTGGAGAAATTAATTTGTAATTGGAAGAGTGACTCAGAGCTGAACAGAGGCATTCAGTCCTGGGAGGATAAATGTTAATAACTTTGGCTTCCAGGAAGTATGTCAGAACATTATAATTAGAAAAAAACGTGCAAGAGGGGAGAAGCCACATGCACATATTTAAGTGGTTGAGATAAAATGGTACAGACTTTTTCCCAATTTGTTAAAAATAGACCGGGTCTCCTGACCCTGTAGAGCAGAGTGTCTCCCACAGAAGAGGGAACTCTCCTGCCCTGAGAGCCTGCTGGCACCTGGAACACTGCCCCTGCTACCCCAGCAGCTGCCCCATCCCCCTGCCCAGAGGCAGAAGAAGGGGATGGGGGGGCTGAGAGGCAGCGCCTTCCCAGCTGCACTCCCTTCTCCCATGGAGGTCCCAAGGGAACTTGGAGGAATCCATCGTGTGCCATTTTTCCCACCATCCATTGTCCATCCACCCCAGCAATGCCACCCTTTGGCTGACTCCACATCAAGGGATCTGGGGCAGCAGCATTTCAGAATTTGAACTGAAGCTGATGCACTGGGGTAGGAAACTCCCCAAACATGTACCATTGCTGTTCTGAGGGGATGCTAAACTGCTTCACATGAGAAAACCATCAGACTCCAGGTATTTTCCCCAAACAATTCAAGTGACTTTATTTTAATTACTTGAGTCTTCAGCTTTGTAATAAGAAGGTTGCAATTGTGCAAGTTTTTATAACACATACAAAAGGCTGTTTTAATGTAAGTGTGTACTTTACTGTGGGAAGTATCTACTGCAGCTGGAGGGAGAAGCCTGTGATTTTATCCCACTTGATATATTCAGGCTTTTTTTTTTTAATTCTTTTCTTCCGGCCAGATATCTAAAAGTATCACATTACCAATCTTGAGAGAGAAACTGAGGAACAGCTGTGGCAACAGATATCAGATTTTAGACTACACTAGAGGCTTTAATTACTTCCAATACTACAAAACTGAACAGCCAAAGAGTGGCAGTGAAGGCACTGGCTAACGTATGACGACTTGAATGGATTGGAAGCACTGACCTGGGGGCTCAATTAAGGCAGGCAATATTCATTAAATAGCTGCTGAATGAAAGGCTCTAATATTCATTTACACATGGCCTTTAGCTGAAGGGTGAACATCCCCACTGATTACACCTGCTCACATTCTGAAGCATGTGCAGGCATTTCCACCACCCCAATTCCAACCTGTGCCCCATCTCACAGCAGATATTGCTGTCCTGTTAGGAATACTGAGCACTGTAGAAAAGCCAGGAATGCCCCTCGCTGCCATTGCTGCTTAGAACACCACGGCTGCACTCTGCAGTATTTTGGTTCTTCCCTTCTGCCTGTACACACACACATGCACAGCTCACATGGCAGTAAAAGCCAGCAGAGTCCCCAGGGTACACAAACGACTTTTTAAACCACACTGAACAGCATAAATCTGGCAAACTGAGAAGAAGCCCAGCACGCCAGCACAAAACCCCTTCCCGCAGTCCCCTCACGGAGTTCTGGCTCCTCACATCAATCACACAAGGGGGGATGCTCCAGTTTCTGTACCAGGCAAGGACTGGTTCAGGTTTGCAAATGGAAATTTTCTGTAGCACTACAGGACTTCTTATGGGTGCCTGTGAATTTGCTTCAGTAAAGGAGCTTAAAATATTAATACTGCAGCAAAATCACATTGACTCAAGACACTTCTGACTGCCAAGTATGAAGGTGCGTGTTAAGTATTTTGCTCCTTTAGATCTAATGTGGCTGATAAGGTGGATTTGGGGCTTTTGTTTTGCTTGTTATACAGAATTTCCTGAAACTGATTGCACAGCTCTTCCCATTCTCACTGAACATGCCATTTCCTGGTTACTTTCCCTGATGATTATTAAGCTTTTGTTACTGTGTGTGTGGCCAATGAACAAGATCCAAGTGCTGCCCTTGGTGGAGTAATCACCTTCTGACTTAAAAGAAGAGCTGTTTTTGAGAGCTGTTCTTAGAAATACAGTACTTGGTTCTGCCAGATCACTATCTTCACGAATCAAAGAAAAAGGTACATTAGCAAATAAACATAGAGCGGATTTTTAACCTGACCAGGTCAGACAGATGCCACTGACTATGTGCTTTTACAAGCACTGCAATTCTCAGGCTTGTACCGAGCAAGCTCAGCCCTGCTTGGAAGAAAAATATTATAAACTGTTTCTGGTATTTGCTGGTCCACAGAAGAGCTTCGAAGAGCAACTTCTTCACAACTGAAAACCCCAGCAAGATACTCAGGTGTTCCCCAGGGCTTTGGCAGTTCAGAGGGATTAAGCTCAGCTTTGCAGTGCAGGGCTTTTGTAACAAAACACTTGGCACAAACAGCTGCATCCACCGCCGTGTGGTTGGTACCAGAGATGCAAAAAATCTGTCCTCCCAGTGTCCTGATGCTGAAAGCAGTGTGGTGCACAGCTCCCACACAGAGCTGGTACCTCCTCCTTAGTACTGTAAAACCCATTTACAGTCACATCCCTCTCCTCACCTTTAATGACCTTGCTGCATTACAACTTCAGTTGCTTCAGCAAACCACAAGGCTGAACTTTTCTGTGTTTATTTATTGTTTTTCCTCTAAACAACTCCCCTGTGACAACCCCCCCCACCACCACAGTTACAGCTGGGCACAGCAGGGAATTTAAGAGGTGTGTGCTGGCAAATTACACTTTGCAAAAACAAAGCACGACTTCAGGTAATGGGATGAGCTCAGCTGCTATTTATCTGTGTATCAGCTTTTCCAAAGATGCTTTATTGCTTACACTGGAAAATTAGTGAATAAAGCAACCATGCAGTGCTGAGGGTATGGAAATGCCAAACACAGCTCTACAGAAACCATCTGCTCCCAAGACTGGATGGAGAGAGAATGGTGACAGGATGAGACCACAGCCATAAACACAGGTTTCATAAGGGAGGAACACAAACCATCACTGTCCCTTTCCAGCCCCTGGGGCTTTCCAGGGTGAAACAGCTCCTCCATGGAGGGGGAGTCCCCGGCACCTACATGGCCATTGACATGCTTGGGGTGACAGGGTTGGACAGAAAGGGGGGAGCAGGGGGCGACACGAGCTTTGTTTTAGTATTAATAGCTATTTAAGAGAGCTGAAAATTAATTGAGCTTAAAACTATTCCCTGTACTGTCCATTTGATGGCAAACAGTGATAAAGATAGTTGATTTCTTGACGTACCACTTCCTTCTGCGCACATACCACCAGGACTACTCATTTGCTAATTTTTTCCGTTCTCTGCCACACATGACAATGCTGCATTATAGCACCATAATTATATTTCATTATTAACTAAAAGTGTAAAATTAAAACAGAGTAAATCAGAATTCCTTCAAGGCACAGGTTTGGGTGTCTACAGGCAGGAGGACATCAGGAGGCCAGGGACAGATATGCAGAGCTGGATGAAACTTTCTCCATGAAACTTGGAGCAGCACAGCCTCACCAAAGCCCAGCTTTCAGCCCCAGGTGTCCTTACATACCCCAGACCCACCTACACTCACTTATTCTGCCCTTGTTTGCTTTACATATATCAAGAATTGAGATCTGGAGATCTGAGATCCTTCCTTCCTTCCTTGTAGGACACAGCCAGGTAGGAGATGGTTTTATTGCTCTGTCACTGAGGGAAAGTTTCTGAGTTCCATATTCATGAGAGGAGAAACCCAGAGGTTGGCATTGCTGTAACAGAGGTCAGCCCAGAGCACCCCCAGCCACCCCCACCCCATCCCAGTGTCCCTCAGGGAAAAGTCAATCCAACAATGACTGCATGGGCTCAGTTTATGAATACAACCCTGGTTTATGGCTCGTTTTTGGCATCCCTCACAGTATTGGCAGTCAGACCCGGCACGCAAAGCAGCCACTCCCAGCTCCTGCTGTGTCACCTCCACCAGAAGGAGCAGAGCAGGAGGCACTGTGTCACCCCGGGGCACAGGGACACCTCCGGCCTCCACACCGGCTCCGCAGGGAAGTTCAGAGGCAACAGCTCAGCTGCGAGCGAGCTCCAAGGCAGCTCGAGCTCTCTCAGAGAGCTCAACCTTCAAAGCCCCTTGAGCAAAACTACGAGAGTGCCGAGATCGCGGGGCAGGAACTGCGCTCCGCACGCCTGGCACCCCCGGGGACCAGGCGGGCACGGAGCGCTCCGGCCCGCTGCCAGGATACACGGCTTACCCACACAGTCACCTCATGCCATTCCAAGGCAGGAATGCCAAACTGCTGTCTCACTGTCCCAGCCACTCACCCACCCCCCTACACAAAGAAGCTCTAGAACTGGAAGCAGGAAAGAAAAACAGATAAGAGACTGCAAATCTTATTTATGTAAATTAGAACTCTTAGTCATTAAAAATAAGAGTTTTCCTAACGTATGGGTCACAATTAGCCTGGTCAGGCTCAAATTATCTGCCATGACAGTCCTACTTCAGCAAGATGAAGTGGCTTCTTGTCAAAACTGCTTTGAGCCTCTCAGTCCTACCTAGCAAAACATTTTCTTTGTCCTTTCCCTTAAATGCTTCGGCTTCAGTCCCAGTTCTCACATCCCATACAAATTGCCTTGAACTGGCAGCTGGAACAAGACAGCACCTTCTAAACTCCTAGAAAACTCCATTCCCCCAGAAACCCCAGGCACAGGAGGTCCAGCCTTAACTGCTTGCTCAGTGCAAATGCCCCCTCACACATATTTACTTAAGAAATGTGGGCCTTTAACGTATCTTTAGTAAACCAAGAGAGAATCAAACAGGATAATGTCTGTGAAGACACCCAAGGAAAAAACAGGCAACTGAGAGGGGAAACAGATTCTCATTTCACCAAAATGATTTACAGCTTCCTTGAAGGTCGCATACTTCCATGACTTATCCTAGTTAAAGATCAGCTTCTGTTTTCTGGAAGTATTTGAAGTGGTAATGCAGCTATTCAGCATTTCTAAATGGGTGTGGAACACTCAGCTGAGCAGGAGAAAGTTCCCCCTCCACCTACTTGTTAAGATTAGTGTTTATGTAACACTTCAGGCACCATAAATAACAGTAATTTTGTAATATATAAACCACACATTGAGCATGCAAATCTGTTTTCCTATTTTGATGCTGCTGAATGTACCTGAAACTGGCTTTTAATAAAATACAGACTACTTTCACACACATCAGTGATTTTTATTATCTTTTGGGAAAGGAAATGAGTGCTACAAATGCTGATACCATTTTCGCCACCCAGAGCCCTGCATTTCATTTGTCTTTAACTCTCAGAGAAGGACTGAGATATTCCACATTTTGACAAGTTACGTTTATAGACCTGAAATGGCCCAGGGCATTTCAGCATCACCAGAGTGGTACAAGGTAAGCACCTTGGAGGGCTCTGTGTGAATTACTAGGGGTTGGAACAGGAGATAACACACGCCAAGAGCTGTCCTGGAGCAGGGTCAGCAAAAGTTTGGCTGATTTCGTCCCCTTGTTACAAGGACCCTCCTTTGGTTTGCCACAGGTTGGAACCGGTGTTGGCTCATGGAAGAACCTCTCCATTGTTTTTGTGAAGGACGCCAGGGCCAGGCAGGAAAAACCCTGCAAGGTATGTGCATGAATGGAAATAAAGACATTCCAAGTTGGTCTCGTTCCCATAAGCACAGCTTTCCATGCACTCTGACATCCAAAACCAGCAGCACACTCAGACCTGGCATGGCATCAGCAAGCCAAGCTTGCTGGGTTTTGGGAAGTATCTGTAACTGCTCCAAGAGATCAAGCTTCTGCCAGAAGTCACTCACTCCAAACCAAACCACTCTCAGTCCCCTCCCTCTGCTCCTGCCCTTCCCTGGCTTTCAGAGACTTATTCAGAACAAACTGCACTGGACAAACACTTTTTCAAATCACCTCCAAGGTCAGATTTTCCCTGTTCATCTTCCTTTCTGCTTTTGCAGATATCCATGTATCTCCCCAAAACATACCTTGAACTCAGTTGGTTTTTTTTTCAAATACTCATTGCTTAAATTTTCTCCCCAAATTAGTTTTCTTCACTGTACACTGAACATAAGTTAATGGTAGAGTACTAAGCTTCAAGTCCACCCGTCTGTAAAAATGACATGAAAATGAAATCTCCCTTCATCACACAGGAAGTTAAGCGTAAGGAAGAGAACCCAGACACAAACTCATGCAAACTGGGAGATGCAAGCATGCTCACGCATCACCTCAGCAGAGGTGACATCCTGGAGGATAAGGAGCTGCAGGAGCCACCTACCTACAGAGGGGAGTATTTCACAGGGCTTGCACCAAAGATGAGGCACCAAAGCTGTCCTCTCTGAGGGCTCCTTCCTCTCTCAGAGGAGATGGTGTGGGGGGGCTGTGTTGGCAACCCTGTAGGACAATCCCCTGAAAGAAGCCTTGCACACCCACCTCCAGAACAGCAGGTAAGTCATCCATGGCATGATCTGTGCGTTACCAATTCCAAGAGACACCGGACGTCTCCCCACTGTGTTACCAGGATGGCCAGCCACAGTCCTGTGCACTGAAGCCATTTTCCACACCTTTCACGAGATGAGGCTGCTGAGCAGCTCATTAAGTTTAGGTGAGAGAGAGAAGCAGCTCAGAGCAGAGAGAGACACAATTTTATTTTCATCTGCACTTGCAAAACCAAGCTAGAAATAAGCACATCCTCTTCTTTGGATGTTCTGCCTTCCAAAAGGAGTCCTGATCTGTAGCTCCTTCTGAGCTGGAGTGAGGCACAAAGCCAGGTGGGTCCCAGCGTGCTCCCAGCATTTTCCAGGGAGTGAGCTCCAGGTGATGCCTTGCTGAACACGGTGACTGCAGGCAGCTCCCTGCTCAGCACAGGTAACGTGTCCACAGCCCCACGAGGAGCTCCCACCTTCACCTCTCCTATAAATAAATGCACAGGGACAGGAACCACCGTGTGTTTGGCCATGCACACAAATTACCTGCTCCAAGGCAAAGCCTGATGTTTTTGCACTGTGCCTTGTAGCATCACCTGCAGCAAGTGATGAAGGTCCCCTGCCAGGCTGGTACAGTTCCCCAGTGAAGACAAACACCCCCAGCGCTGGGCAGGAGCATCAGACTTGACACAGCAGAGGAGGATGAGCCATCCTGTAGCCACCCCTTCAGCTGGGTGCACACACAGAAAACAACGCAATGTGTGGCTGGGGCAGCTTGTGCTCCTCTTCAGGGAGTGCCAGCATGTGTTTTTTTAACCATCACTGTTGATATACTGGCATCTGGTCAGATCTAGTTCCCACTCACCCACTCCATTCTTCTCAGTGAGGATGGCTGTGTTGACTCAGGTGCATACAATTTGAATTTCTCAGACTTTCCCCCCCCTTTTCTTTAGTGAAAGCAAACCATAAAAACTCACAGGCAGCTCTGTCAGCCCAGACAATGAAAAATATCCTTTAAAGACAATGAAATCCAGTGCTCCTCTGCCAGTAACATACTGTCATTGCTTTTATATCATCCAAATATTTCCTCGTACAGCCACGAGCTCCTGACAGTGGCACTTACCTCCTCTGGGCTCTGGTCTGACCAGCTAACCTCTTCCCACCCATGTCCCTGGCTCTCTAAAAAGGCAAAGAGGGGTAAAAGCAGGTTCCAGCTGGAAATATTTTCCAGCCTTCCCCCCACATAATTACACAGCATCCTTCCCAGTACTTAGTCCCTTCAGTGGCTAATTGGAAAGGGCAGTGTTGCTCTCTTCCCACTTTCTCCATGGACAGAAAGCTGTTCACTCTGGAAATAGTAGAGACTACAGGAGGGATGAGATTTTTTTTACAATCTGGCTCTTACTGCCCACTAACTTCCACCTGGCTCTTCTAAATACCAGATTTGTCATCACCAGAAATTTGTATTAGATTTGGATCTAGGCAGACAAAAAAAGAAAAAAAAAAAGGCTTAACACTGGCCTATTTTAAGCTCTGTCATAATTCCTGTAAACTCTGTTTAGACTCTAAATGAATCACAAGTTGGATGTAGCTAAAACTGCTACCATAACGTGAAATTCCATGCCCAGTNTTATGGTAACAATTTTAGCTACATGTGAAATTCCATGCCCAGTGCAAGACTCTTGCCCCTGAGTGACTGAGGGTTCTGAGAGGCCTGGGGAGTCTGTTGGACATTTTGTCTTCTTGCAGGAGCCCTGCAGAGGAGCAGGTGGGTTTGGGAGCCCAGGTGAGCATCAGAGGGTGCTGGCTTCCCAGAAGCCATCCATGCATTACACAGCCCCAGGCTGGGCTGGTCTCCACAACGGGGAAAATGGGGGAAAGTAATGTTGTGAGATGTAATGGATGAAACAGCTTAGGAAAAAAGTTGAAAACTATTTGAATCTCAACTAAACACATACTGAGGTAGCAAGTTGCTGTGGCAGGCACCTCATTGATTCAGGGAACAGTAGGACTGTCAGAAACTAAGAATGGAGATGGGGAGTTGCTGTGGCTCTCCCAAGCAATCCCTGATGGCTTTTCCTCCATAAGCTCTCTCCTTCTCTCACAGTAAAAAGGGAATGCTCACCAAGACACAGCTGCCTTCATGCAATTCCTGTCCTACTGGAATGCAGTGCTCCTGAGCAGTAGTGCAAGGACCTGGATCTTTTTCCCTCTATGTAATTTGCAAACACAAATCCAATGGATTGGACAGATCCAATCCATCCCAGGAGATGGGCATGGAAGCTGGAGGAACAGCTCTGTAGAGGCCCTCTCACCAGCAGGGCAAGAGCTGAGGGCTCAATGGAATGAGCAGGGGAGCAGCTCCCTGCCAGCCGTGCCTGCAGGGGTGCAAGGCTGGTACAGAGCCCTGGGGCCATGGAGCCAAGACATTCACCGTTCACCAAGACAAAAACAGGCCAATGACTTCACAGGATTTATTCAAAACAGGAGAAAAGCTTTCTTTACAGACCTGATGAAACACACCGGTACTGAAGACGGGGAAGATGTTCCCACCAACACACAGAGATTGCAGAGCTACTACTTCCACCAAGCTGCCACAGGAGTCCCTGGAGCAGGAAAGAGCTGCCCTTCTCAGTTCTGCCCGTGTTTCAGCATGAGAAGCAGAGCACACTCTCCCTCCCCACCACTCATGAAGCATGGAAGTGGTAAACCTGCTCCCTATCTATTCAGAAAAGCACACAGCAGTCGAGAGATCCCCTCTTCTTGCAGAGGACTGGAACTCATCTAGCAGCAGCTCCTGGTGTTTGTGCTACTGGGTACAGCAAGTAATTTACCAACAATTGCAAAGATAGAGCAGCAGAGAGCTGGAAAAAGGCACTGACTTCCAGTGAGTTCTCCCATCGGTGCCTTGCAGCATCTTCCCAAAACATTTATGATAGAAGGGTTCTTCTGTACCAAGCCCAGCATTGTACTGGAGAAGTAAATGATCACTAAAATTTATTTTAAATTATTTTTAAAAAGTAAAAATATTTAAAAGTCTTGCAAGAATCACTGAATTGTGAATTGCCTCCCTCTTCCTTTGCCAAAAATGTCACCTGAGTGGTTTCAGAAGTCTTACAATTTGGAAGGAAGTTATCGAGGTAACTTCACAAACTATTTATAAAATCAATATTTTGGACTCGAAGTTTAGCTTATCAGTACACAGCTTGACACTGTTTCCATAAATCAGCCCTACGCTGAAGAGTTCCTGACTATGGGAACAAATATTAAATTATTTTTCACGTTTCCCAATGGCCCAGGTTTTTGGCTGACCTAACCCGTTTGAAACAAACCAAACTCTACTCATCATATGATCCTGACTTGTGCAATCTCTGCTTAGAAAGCCTTTCCTGCACCTCCTATACACCATCATCAGCTGAGATGAAGACAGAAGTATCCATGTGCTGCGTGAGCCTGGCTCCACTGGTAGTGAGTCCATTTATTGCAGTGGCTCACGCAGAGACCGCGTGGCTGTACCACAGCGAGCCTTACAGCTCAGAGAGTTGGCCAATGAAGCCCTAAGAGCAAGCCTTGCTACATGAAATAGCTGTCAAAACACACCAGTGCTTAGACCTAACAAATCTGACAACCCTGATTTTAAAAGTGCTTTGAAAGTCAAGGAGAACTAAACACAGTAAAACCAATCTGCTAGCAATGCACTTTTCGGAAGCCGGGCAGAGTAACTTTCCCGTGAGTGTAGATGTCCTCATCCGTGCCCTGGTTCATGTGCTTCACCAAGTTCTTCTCAAACAGGAGCGGGTGATAAGCTCCCATGGTGCAGGCATGGTCGTGGAACTTCTGGTAGTAGTGGCAAATGTCCGTCTGCCGCTTGGAAGGGAGAAATTCGTACACGTCCACTTGGTCACAGAGCGTCATCATGATCACGATGCCTAGGGAGGGACAGAGAGCAGACACCCCCGCGTCACACCAGAGACACAGTTCAGCATTCCAGAGAGCACTCGGCTCCAAGGGCAAGGGTTTCCTTTACGGATGTTCAGAGCAGAGGGGGAGAACACAAGTCTGGCTCAGCAGGTTGCTTACAGTGACAGCCATGCCAAAAGGCCAATTTTTAAGAGTGCTACCATTATCTGTGACCTTCATGGAAATTGGGTGTCTGCCAAGCATGCACTACAATTAGCTGATCCCAAGAGGCTGTCTCAAAGCTGCTTGGATAAGCAGGGATGAGACCTTTGCCTTTGTCCCACCTGCCTGTTGTGAGTGCAGGGAGTATGAAAGGCACTGTGCCGGGAGATGCTCGGGGAGACCGAGCAGCCTCTGCTCTTCGGGCTCCCCGAAGCAGAGCGGTGCTGCCCTCCTGTGTCTCCTGACAGGCACAGGAACCACTCGAGGACTTCACACCAGTGCTGGGCACAGCCTGCCACCTGCCTGGCCACACCAGGTGGAAGCCAGAGTTACCCACTACTTTTCTTCTATGTGCAAGAAATAGCAAGAATATACTAGAGAAACGGAATCAACGTGTAACATCACAGAAAATTCATGCAGTGTCTGGGGCACCAGGGACCATGCACAATCTGAGGAACACAGACTGCAAGACATTAGAAGAACCTAAGGTACATTTTAGACATGTTTTCATCCACCTTTTCAAATGGCATTGTTCAATCACACTGACACCTTCCAGGAAATACAGATCTGGAAAGTGGAACTCATCTATGCCCTTGAATTTGGCAAGGTGACTTGTTTTACAGAGCAGGTAACCTGGCCCAAAGTTAAGCCATAGAGGAACTGCTGGCTGACACGTTTGTTTTCAAGCCCCTAACTCCAGTTAACAATTTTGCTGCTGAAGTCATTGATTATGCTCTTACACAGATATTCTGCACATATGCAAGCAATAATTTAATAGGTGCTGTGTCTGGCAAAAAAGCAACTCTGTTTACAGAAAGTGCCTCTGCCCCAGCATTGATGGAACAGAGATGGGAGCAGAGGAAGGGCAGAAGCACAGAAGTTGGACATTCCATGGAAACAAGACTATACATCTATGCTGTGATTTCAAATACATGTCAGCTTCCCCAGAAGTTCACTCCTTTTCATTCAGCTGGTCATGAGATCTGCTGTCCACTAAGTAGGAAAGCTTTTGCAACAGCAGAATGTCAAATGAGTGCCTTTGCTGAGGCTGAATTCAGCATGCTGACGAGCAAGATGTTGGCATGCTGAGTAAGGGGCATATCACTGAACTTTTCAGGGCAACCACTCAGTCTGAGCCTCCACAGACCCCCAGTAAGTCTTTATATATACACCCATATTTATATATAAATAATACATGGAAAAAATAAACAAGCAAGCACTTAGAATGCATCAGCAGTAACCAGATTTATTTGCTTGACAAGATCTGAGTCTGCAGGAGACATATCCTTCCTCTCGCACCCTGTGGGAACTGCTCTGGCACTAGAAGCTAGAAATCCTAGAGACCATCCCAGAGCTGCAATCTGCTCTCCTGTTTCCACCTGGAACTGGGCCATGTTTGTAACTGCTGCTTCAGGGGGGGTGCTGCAAACCACTTGCTTTAATACAACCAAGCTGCTACTTTAAAGACAGGAAGCTTAAATTTTGTCATAAGACAAACACTGTGAAAACAACTCTGATAAGCACCATAAATTTGTAGTTGTCTTTGAAAAAAAGTCATCCTGGAGAGTTCCTGCCTGCAAACTGAACCGGAAGTTTAGAGGGCAATTATCTTACCAAGCATTCCTGATGACGGTGGATTAGGCTGAATATGCTCCAGGGAATTCTCCTGCAGAATATCCCAGAGTTGCCACTGCATTTTTGGATTCAGGATATAGAAGGGCTGCTCTGGATGTGTTCTACGATATGCCTTATAGCTTTCAAAAAAGTTGTAATCTGGTTTTCTGTACCACTGCAAAACAGAAACAAGAAGTCAGATTCTTTATTTCTGGTCCACTTCCCTGTACCCAACAGGAAACAAGGATGAGGGAACCTGCTGCTTCTGGGGAAAAAGATCCTACTACACACCCTCACTCACTGTCCCCTACCACCTCCCTGCCCCCTGGGTCACTGTGGTGACCTGACTCACTAAACAGAGCAGGGAAACCCCAAACCTCAGTGAAGGGCCATTAAATGAGATGAGCATCTTGTATAATTTCATTCTGCACCCCCCCAATAGCAGATGATGTTGAAAACTCTGCCTTAAATATTACAGACCTGGATCCTTCTCCACATTGCAATACAAAGCATCCTATTTTGCAGGCAAGCGTTCCCAGCTCAGCCTCCTAAACCAGGCTGAGCTGATTTGCATCCTAAAATTTCCCCTTTCAGTAAAAACACTTGGGAATGATTTATGTTTTCTTAAAGTAATTTTGAGATTTTTTTTTCCAATGCTATAAATATCCCATCCTGGTTTTACTGACTCTTATACATGGTGTACATAGCTCCTTCTGCCTCCTGGAGCTGTGGGACCAGGCACAGAAATAAACTTCAGTGAGAAAATAGGAAATGCAGTCCAGAGAAAGGAATGCAAAGACTTCTCAGTTATAGACAGAGCTTAAAATAAAAGTAAAGAATGGACGGACTATTCATTCCTACCTGCTTTCACCACGAACCTCCAAAGCTCATTACTTATCAAATAATGCTCTTTAGTACTCAAAATCAAAAGTGAATGCTGCAGGGATTGCAACACCCACAGGTGAAAGCCTAGCTGACAGATCTTCAGAGGGTTTCCCAATCCATTCATAATGCATCAAATATATCCGCATGTCTGACTGGTGTTTGAAATATCCAAGCATCAACCATCAGCAAATCTCAGACTAACTGTCAGAGAGAGGAAATGATCCTCTAACGAGACAACTGCTGCAGCCAGCAGTGACCTCCTCCCTGCGGCATCAGCCCATGGGAGAGTAAAGGAGAGACCCATTCCACTTGGCCTGGGGCCCTTCACAGGGATCAGGAACAGCCAAGTGTTTCCTTAGGAGCACTCACGTATGGGATACCCCTAGAAGTACACATGGAAATATCCATACTAACAAAGAAGGAAACAAGAATGGCCTTAATACGAGTGACCCCCCACATCAGGGGGAAAAGGTTTAACATAACCACTTCAAAACATATGAATCTGATTTTATTTACAGAAAGCTCAGCCTTACCTCATGAATTTCTGCATGATATGGTGCTGGATCCCAGACAATTAAGATTCCAGTGTTATACAGTGGTTCCCTCAGGAACTGCTGTTCTTCAACAGTTACGAGCTTGAAAAACAACAGCAAATACAATGATACACAGCATGCTGTCAGAATTAGCAGGCAGCAAGCAATAAAACATACCTGAAAACAGCCAGAGCCAGCCCACTGTGTGCAGCAAGGACACAGCCCCCAGCACTGCCCTTCCAACACCCACAGCAGTCCTGTCTAGCAGCAAAGGACTTAGTGGAGAGTCACGAGAAAAACTGGCATAATGCTTTGCAAGGTTTTCTCCATCCACCTCCAGTAACACACCGAGGACAGGCCCCAGCCTGTGTGAGGGATCCCACCACTACAAGTACCGGCAGCAGGAGGGAACACCACTTGCTGCCACCAGTCACCAGGAGAGTCCAGAAAGAGCCTAACGCAAACACCCTGCTGGCTTTATCAAGAGCCTTCATTTAACCCCCAAAAGAGGCCTGAAGGTGGGGGGTTTCTCCTGAGTAGCAGGAACTGTGGCAGCCAGGGCTCAGCCTGCTGTGAGACCATCAGTGCAAGAGATGAGACACCACAGCACCCCCAGCCCACCCTGCCTCACACCGAGCCCCCATGGCCTCTAATGAACCAGGGGGGGCAACTTGGGCAAGGCAGGTGTGAGTCTCCTGAGAGCAGCAGTGAGAAGGAAAGCTTTAAACAGAGACGTTCTCTCTATACTCTGGACACAACCACCACTGTTTGAGACACCCAAGGGCAACCCTGTCTGCAGCAGAAAGAAAACAATCAGAATCAATTCATCTCCTGTCCTCCCCACCCAAAGCAATAACCTGTACAGGCACAGCTTGCAAACACTGTAATCATAAATCATAATCATAAAAATCAGCTTCCATTTGTCCTGATTTTCTCTATAGATCTAATTATGAGCTAGCCAATTAGTCCTTGAGCATCCTGGCTGCCCCAGCAGCCAGCTGCCTGCCTGGCTGTCCCCATAACCAGAGCACAAGGACGCTCTAGCTAGCCCAGACTGGAATTATTCCAAAATCAAAAAGGGTTTCCTTGCATCTGTTCTTAACTCTATGGGATTAGGCCTTGGCCTTGACCACGTGTACTGCCTGGTTTCATTTCCTTTCAGCAGCTAAAATATCTAGGCCACTTGTTAGCTGGAGTGTGCAACACTGCAGGTGTGAACATCTGCCTGCAGTCTGTGGGCACAGCAGCTGGCACCAGCCCTCCCCTCAGCTGGGCACGAGTGGGATGGAGCACTGCAACGGGACAGGGGTATGGCACGGAACATGGGTGCTTTATTTTCACGTCATTGTTTCTGTTCAAAGGCTAGAAATTTTTTAGGAATTTCTGTGATACAATACCCATGAAAGAAGGATTTGAGATACTGAGCATCAGAGAAAGCACAGGTCAGCCAAGCAAAGCCATGTGAGTTGGCAAATGCACCCAAACCCTGAGAGAGCTGTGACAGGCACAGAGCAAAGGGGTAAGAAACCAGGTGGGGAGCATCTCCACAGCCACAAGCTGTGTTCTCCCACACACTGGGGCTGGCTCTTGGCAGCACTTGCTACCTGTTGGTCACTTAACCTGTTTGCTGGAGGAATCTGGCTCCACCTTTACCTTTGGTGTCTATTTGTTCTGTTTAATTGTGACTGATTCTTTCTAAGTAGTAAAATTCATTTAAATTGCTGTGCAACTTAATTGTCTTGCCCAGGTTTTTGATCCTAATTAGTTAACTGATCTACTCATTTCCTGATTTGTTCTTTAGCCATTTCACTGTTTAACAAGTATCTCATTAATACAGCTCCTACTCTCTTAGTGCATTTATTGGCCATATCACAATGATTTCCTCCTTTCCAGCTACCGACAGTCAATGTCCTGTAATCTAAACACACTCTCCTTTCCCATCACAATCTTCCTCCATTCCACTGATGTGCTGTCTCCTTTCTCTTCCTCCCTGCAGACTTGTTAGTGCCAAGAGCAGCAAAGGCAGCCAAAGCAGAGAGTGCTCTCCGTGACAGCAAGAAGCCAGCCCAGGAGAACTGGAAAAAAGTGCTGGGAGGAATGAGGTACTCTGGTCCTTGGTCAGCTCTGCAGAAAGGAGCTGTGTCCTCCAGAATGACACTGGCACTGCCCTTGCACATATCTCAGCCCTTACTTTTGCAAGACGTGACTGTTTTCCCAGGGCAAATCAACGCCTTGTGTAAGACTGCAGGAAAACACGCCATTAAAGGCAGCAGTGCTGATGAACCAGTCAAGGTCTGAGAAAACAAATGAGGCAACATTTAAAAAGTTCTTTATTTAGAACTACCACCAAGCTTGTTGACCTACAAACATATCCTCAGATCTGGAGATCCCAATTTTCTTGCCTTCCTGTCAGTACCAATCCATTAATCTTTCTCTGTGCACACAAATGTACAAGATACTCCACTCTACTGTTGAAACCATCCACCCCATGGATGCCCTAGAGACTGGCCAGCAAATTACAGAAGAATATCTTAAAATAGTTACTAAGACACGTAGGATCACTGGCCACATGTGCCAAGGGAATACTACTCAACACAGACTAACCTTGACAGATTAGATTCAGGAGATCCCACTTCCTTCACTTTGGCCATGGACTGGGGATTGATCCATAGTAAGAGCCAAAATAAAAGCAGCCAAGTCCCAATCCCACCCCTTTTCCCAGCTATAACTTAAGAAAAGCCAAGCCCAGAACAAGAACAAATTACAGCTTGTCCAGCCGGTAGCTGATGCCTGCAAGAGCCCTGGGCAAGGCAAGGCACTCCTTGCAAGGCTCCTGCAGCAAGCTGACGGGAGAATGTGATCAGGCCACCCCATTAATAAGAAGGTTTAAATGATGTCACCAAGACTAGAACAGCACTGAACCATTAGAAGTGCAAATAAAAACCCGTAGAAAGCCAGGCTTCCAGTGCAGTGGTCCCTGAAGACAGCAGGCACTGCAGTTAGAGCTGCTCAGTTTAGAATCCCCAGACAAGAGACTCCTGCACTATTCACATGGAAAGCATCTTTTGCCCTGCTCAGCAGCCAGATCAATTCTGTGTTTTGAGTTAACCTCAGCCTCTAAAAGCTGCAACGCTATTGTTCTCACTGTAATTGAGGATTTCTCGGCTGGTGCCTCCATCCAGAGGGAATGTCACCCATGAGTGCACGCTGATCTGCGTGGAGGACAGAAGCACTACAATGACATGGTTGTAACTACACTTGGTCCAAACTAAGAGAATCCTCATGGAGAGTCGTATCACAGCTGCACAACCACACAGTTACCCTCCTTCCTGTGCAGATAACACTGGTAGCACACAGGTCATGTACGTGTTTTATCTTCCTATCACTGTAAGCTTGGCAATGAGCACATCCTCCAGAGAAAGTTTGCTCAAGTGATAACACCTATCTGACATCATAAAAATACACACAGACGGGAAAGATTAAGAAAAAAAAAAAAAAAGAAGAGATAGGTCAAACAGGGCTCACAGATGTCAGCAGCCAGATATGTCTGCTAAAACCAGGCTGGTTCAGAGAGGACAAACTGTCCCCCATCTGACTTGAATGCAGGGGAATCGAGATGCAGCAAGCAGCAGCACAGAGCACGCCAGCAGGTGGAGGAGGTGAGGCCCAAGAGCTGAAAGAGATGGCAACAGCCTTCACACAAGAAGCAAGAATATCCTTCAAAAGGCACACAAAATGAACCAGGCCAACAGGTTACACGTTAGCTCCACATCTTGCCTTTGAAGAGGATGGTCAAGCTCCTCCTGCTGTTTTGAGAAATTTCAAAACTTGTTACACAGAAGCATCCATGGACTCCTCACACAGGGGCAGAGGAGAAAACTCCAGGCCTATAAATCTTAGCTTTGGGATAAGGAAAAGAAACTGCCTTTTTGGTTCTGAACTACAAAAGCTACACTTCAGCCACTCATTTTTCCCTCACAGAAGTATCTCAACCTTCATGTGCCCACATCCTCCTTGTCTTTTGTGGTGAGGAGGTGCTTGTACTCAGTGCTGCAATGCTGCACCAGGTCTTTTACCCAGTGACTCCTGGCCTGTTCAATATTTTACTGTCCTCCTCCATTCCCTCATCAGCACATACTACTGTAATTTCCTCTTCCCTCTGCATGTCAACACCTGAGAATTTCTTGCCCAAAACAGGCAAACATGAAGGGTAACAGCTGTATGGAAGAAGGGTGCAAACACTCTGAGATGGACCTACAAGAGTGAGGGTCTCTGCTGCTGAACTTGTGGCAGATTAACTCTGCTAATACACTCTTGGACATGGTCCTCACCATGGAGAGTTTGCTGCACGGCCTACTGATGGCCAAAGGGAATCAGCAGAGGGACAGCCTCACACCTAGGAAGAGCTCTCAGAGTCAGGGAAGATCTAACTCTGTAAGCAAGGTCTTGCATTAAAGGCACTTTCTGCCATGCTCTGCAATGAGGTCCTGGACCCTCTGACACACCCCCAGAGCCCATCCCTCTCCTGGCTGTGCACAGGCTACAGCTTGAAAGGTGGGTCCTTTGCCAAGTGTCTTCAGCCTTTAACTGCCTTGGTTAATGTGTTTCTACAGAGTCTGCAGCATTGCTAGGTACTTATGAAACATCACTCTTTTATTAAAAGCCAAATAAACTTCCTTCATTCTTCATGCCCATCTCTGATCTGCATCAGCTGAGCTGTGGTGTTGCTCCTGCCTCTCACTCCAAAGGCACAGCAGCAGCATTCAGCTGTGCCCTTCCTGTGCTAACACAGAGCCTTTGAGCCAAGGCAAAAACCAAATTACCTTGTGGCTGCTGTAAACTGCAAATAGGCTACTGCAAGTTTGCTAGCACATGCCAGTGTCACTCCAGTCACCTCAGATTTACCAACTGTCCCCCCTTCCAAGGAGAGACATTCCCATCCTGCCAGGGACAGGAGAAATCAGCCCTGTTCTCCCCAGCTTAATTTTAAAGACCTCCCAGCAGCAGATGAGCCCAGAAGCCCCATGGGTGCTGGTACTTCAGCTCCCAGACAGTGCAGCTACCCAGCTCTGCCATGCTTGGCCTGTTTGGCACACGTTCCTCAGCCCTACCTGGGAATTCACCAGACGAATTGTTGTCTTTTGCCCCACATCATCTTGAAAGCCCCTGACAGGAGCCCCATTGAATCGCAAGATGGCATCGTGGCTGTCTGAAAGCAAACCAGAGGGAAAACCTGTGAGCTGGGGTTTGAGTGATACAAGAGACACGTAACACATTACCCACCTGCACTTCTAATACCATCTGGTTAGTCCCTGGCTTTCAACGTAACAACTAGAAGTAGCAAGTCAGGTTCTTTGGAGGAAATTGTGGCTCAAACTTCATGATCAACACACTTTAAAAAATCTACCTTTTAAACCTACAACCCACTGTCAGGCTGAGAGCACAACCCTAGCATTTGTTCCCCCTCTTCCTCCTTCTAAACACTTTACCAGGAGATAGACCAACACACAATTAGTTTACCACATGGCTGGCTGCAAACCAAGCAAATAGGAAGTAATAGCAAACCAGCATCTTCTCTTGCAGCCTGGAGGTTGCCCAGCCTAAGAAACATGTACACCAGCCACAGCGGAAAGCCAAGCTGACCTCAGCCTGCCAGCATGCCTCCCACATTAGAGAAATAAAACCACTGCTGTGCATTTAGCAGACACAGCTTCTTACATGCCTTGGGATTCACTGCATTTTCCTCTGCTGGCATCATCTCCCAAGACAGCACAGCATTCCTCCAGCACCCTCCTCTGCCTTGGCACAGGCAGCCAGGCTGCCTTAGCGTCCCGGAGCCTGGCTGCTGCTGTGACACGGAGGGTGCTCATGCCTGTCACCCTGACACTCCAGCTTCTCCATGCCTCAGGGCTGGATTTGGCTGGGAAACCTTCCACGTGATCACATGGGTTCAGTCAGAGAGGCAGGACCATCTTTCCTGCATTCACACTGAGGCCACAGCACCTGCAGTCAGGGTATGGGAAAACAGGCCAAGTTCCCAGCCAGGGCAGAAGGACTCACTTGGTCCAGAACTGGGTCTTTTTGAAATTATTTTCTTGAAAACAGGGGTGTTCTCACAAGCAATGCTGGAGGATCAGAAACCACTGGCAGCAAAGACTAGTTTCTCAGCTATTTTATTCTCCTAGACATGTGGGTCTACTTAAGAGCCCTTCCAAAGCAACATCCAAAACCAAGAAAGGTGATGTTTCTGGAAAAAAGTGTCTCCATGCTGAGAAGTGGTTCTGCAGTCACCACTACAGATCCTTAGCTCCACATCCTACCTTGCACCAATGCAATACAGGGTTATGATTTCCCCATCTGTAACTTCAGCCGGACACCAAGCATTGATGTGCCCTAAGTTTGCACTTTAAAAGGGTGTTTAATGACTGCTCGAGCAGAGTAGCTGGCTCTCTCTCTCCAGGTGGTTGTGCTACACTCAGTATCTCTCACATCAAATTTTCAATGGCAATTTATAACCTTCAGTGATACCAAGAGCCCAGTAAAAGCAGGTTGTTTACAAGCTTCTCCCTGTTCTGCTCTGCCAGCCTCCCTTACATTGACTAATTGCTCATTTGAAATCTTAACGTGATTACACAGAAAAAGTATTTCCTGGAATAATAACTCAGCAATCCATTGTGCTCATCTACGCAAATGCTGCATTTTAAGCCTGTAAGATTTAGTACCTTTTTGACAACTTCCTTCAACAAAACCATGATTTTTCCTACATGGAAATACATCAGGCCAAAAGCGGGAAAAAACGTTCAGAAATACACTGAATACTCCCGAATCCTTAATATTCGCCCTGCCCAGCTCAAGGCTGCAAGTGCCCCAAACTCTGCAGAAGCACCAGCAGAGTTCACTGCTTGAGCAGAAAGGTGGGCGTTTGTGACCCAGGCGACAGGAACACAAGGCAGGGACACCAGCAGGGGTTAATGGCATTTGCCTCGGGCACACTGCAGAGTGACCTGCCCAGCACCCACCCCTTGTGACCTGGAACAAACCAGCGCTTCAGTGCCGGGACAGGCTCCGAGAGCGGCTGCAGCGCCAACGAGAGGGCTCTGCCGGTCCCCGACGCCCGCTCAGCTGTGCCGCAGCCAAGGCGCAGCCCACCGCCCCCGGCCGCTCCGACAGCCGGCGCAGCGCTGCCCGCGCTGCGTCCCAGCGCTCCGCAGCACCCCCTCCGCTCCCGCCAGGCTCGCCTGCCGCAGCAACAAGCACTTCTGCCAGCAGTGCTGCAGCCTAACACACAGCCCTGGGCACGAGCCAGCGGTGCTGGGGAGCGTGTCCAACAGAAGGTCACTTCTGCGCAAACCTTCAGCTCCTGAACTCCAAGGGGCACCCACACAAACCGAGACAGGTACCCAAAGGAAAAGTGAGAATTGGCTTCCCAAGTCTTCACCTGTCTGGCCTTAAACACTCCTAAGAGGCAGAAACAATTACATCAACCAACTCCCACCTGCAATTTGTACCCTGCAGCTTTCATAGCATTATAACACTTCCAGCTGTTCAACCTCCTCCAGCTTCTGCTCACCTGCCCTGTGGACACAGAGAGGTTTGGGGGAGAACTTCTGAGCAAGTACCAGAACACTGCCTCCATGAGGGACTATGATTCTGAAGGCTTTGCCAAAGTTGTCCATGAGTTATGCATTAAAATCCATCCATCTACTTGTTTCAGAAGGTGAAGGCTACTTGCAGCTTAGTGCAGGCCAGAGACCTGATCCAACAGACAACTTCTGAACACCCCAAAGACTGTAAACAATTTCCACTTGAGAGAAAACTCCCAGATGTTAAAATTTCTCCTTCAGTGAAGCTATAGTTCAGCAAAGTGTGAATCTTAACTGAGATCCAAACAGCAAATAAAGAAGCAAGCTGACGAAATTGCAAGCACCAGAGAATTTTCTTCCTGGCACCAAATCCTGAGTTGAAGACTGGAGACCTGGTTTACCCTGCACACTGCTTTCATAAAGCCACAAAACACTTTGGTATCAAAACATGTTTCTTTATAATCCACAATACAAAACTTATACTTCTGCATTTATTAATTAGCGCATTCACCTGAGATGGTCAGATGAGACTGCAAAGCATCACCAAACTTTGTCTAAAGAGATAAACCAAATCCCTGTAGAGCTTTTTCATGGTCTTTTGGGCCACTCAAATGCAACCACTGCCTTATGGCTCAGAAAGAAGCAGTGCCACTTTTTGAAAGCCTTGAGCAAGAATTGCAGCATCACTGAATCTGGAAGGGACCTCTGAAGATTGGCTGTGCCCAGCCTCTCTGCTCAACACAGACTGCTCAGGGCTGTCCCCAGGTTATTTTTTTTTTCCCCTTTAGCATTTGCTTTTATTTCTTCTCTGAAAACGTCTTCCTGTATGAAAATTTTTCTGACCATTCACGGTGCAATGAGCATTAAACAACCCGCTCCAAACCCTCTCAAGAAACAAACACTTAGAGAACCAAGGCTGCTCTCTGGTATCCAGTATTAGTGTAATCCTCTAGTGATGCCAACAGGACCCTGAAAATTGGAAGGACTAGCTAGAATAGAACTATCTATTACTTCCATCTCCAGCTAGGCTGAAATATTTACTGACTTGAGAAGTTTAAGGATAATATTTCAACTTATTTTAATGACACCTTTTGAGCACAACAGAGACTTACTGGTAAGAACATGATAGCAGGTTACTTCTATTCAGCCTAAATTATAAAACAATCATATTTGACTTCATGCTAACAGAAAGATACCGACCTATCTCTTGTCCCAAGTGAGATGATTTCAGAGACCCTGCTGAGGACACGACAGCACAGCGACCCAGGTGGCCCACTGTTTCACTGAGGCTTTTTCCTGGCAGGTATTGATGCCATTCAGAAGTATCAAAAGGACCATCCGACCTCTGTATCATGGTCACGTTGACCCTGTCCCGCAGCTGGCAGAGCAGCTTCTCTGGGCTGAGCTTAGCATTCCTCTTCCCGTTGTAAGTCACATTGTACTTGTTCATGGCCAGGTAGTTTTTCCTGACCTTCTGCAGCCTGGGTATGAGGTTTCTGGATGAACTGTCCTTATCCCATACCCTCACAGAGGCTTTCTTGGACTTTTCAGCTGTTTCAGAGGTGCTGCCTTTTAATTTGTTGTGGGTAGCAAGCCACATTTTGGACACCTGCCCCAGTTCACTGGCTGCTTCACGGAAAAGGCCTTGTGATTTAACCGGGTTCCATTTTTCTGAAATCCTGTGACCCTGCAAATCATCGTTCCTGGTCTTGAAAGGATCATAGTAGCTTCTTCTCGTTTCTCTCCACAGGCAAACTGTCAGTGCCACCAGTATGACCACAAGAACACACATTAACTTTTTCAACACATTGATGTGAACCATAGTGTACGGTGCATCCAGATGGGACACTGGAGGCTGGCCCTGGGAAAAGGAACACAGCTCAGTCAGGGCTGCAGGCACAGGCATGCGTGCATGTAAAGTCAAAGATCAGTGTGTGGGAAACAGGAGGGGAGAGAGACAACACAGGGCTAATTCTAAAACTTCAGGCTGTTTAAAGATCTCATTTCAAAGCCCACCACCTCAAACACCAAACAGAAAGACCTGAGCTGGCTACCAGCCTTCACATGCTATGTAATGGCGACCTGAGGCCACTGCCACTCAAACCTTTTTTTCTATTCCCTTCCACAAGTGGCAGCCAAATTTAACACTGCCAGTATCATACCAGCAAACAGGATAAGTCTCCACTTTGTCTTCCTTCATCTCCCATCTCTGCCAGTCAATATCCAAATCCTACCAAATACATTTCCAGAAATGAGTTTTTACTTGACCATAGGCTTTAACACTAATGAAGAACATAATAAAGCACAGAACTGGAAAGATTAAAAAAAAAAAAAAAAGCTGTGAGTTCATGAGCACCAGGATCTTCACCAGCCTGGTACTTTGGTGACTTTCCAGGGAACTGCTGCAAGTCTGCAGTGGGCTGAGTGCACTCCCAGCGCCAAACCTCACTGAACAGCTGCTGGAAGACAATTAAGTCCCCGTAAGATGTGAGGCACGTTTGGGCTCAAAAATGCACTTGGATAAACATTACTCCGGGTAAGTTCCCTCTGGAGAAAGCAGAGCCAGACCCTGTTGTAAAGCACTGCCCTTCCTCATTTGTACCACCTCACCCTAGCAGATACCTCCAGCTTCCATCATGTCATAAAAGAGGGAATCCAAGAGGAGGGCTGCCCAAAAGGCATCTCAACCTGGGCAGCACAAGGAGCTGGTGTATGAAGCACACGCTGAGGCACAAACACCTCATGAACAGCACACAGGACCACAGCAGACAGGACGGCAGCTGCTCATTTCCCTACATGGCTGCTCTAGGATATGTCCAAAAGCATGGGAACAGTATAGAGATACCAGGTGTTCTCGGGAGACGAACACATGCAGATCACTGCCATTCCCAGAGGGGCACAACTTGCTCAGGGAGCAACCTGCTGGAAGCAAACAGTGCTGGACTGGGCTGTTGAGAAGTTCCTGAGCTACCAACACACTACCTGTGGATAAAGCAGCAGCTCTCCAGCTCAAGTCATTTTTGCCTGTCGGCAGATTTTCTTCCAAGGGTTTAAGCAGGATATCCCAAAACGCAACAGTTCTGTGATGTGCTGAAGAGCTCAAGAAACACCTACGAAAAAAAAAAGGGGAAAAAAGAAAATGTATTAAAGACAAACAAAGTTCTAGGGATGCACAATTATTTCCTCAGATAAACCCTGTGGTCCCAAAAAAAAGCTGTTACCAAGGTCTAGAAGGGCAGCAGCAAACACATTAACACCACATAAGCCTTTAAATGCTTAAATACCCACTCAAAACGGGCACCTTCTGAAAATCTGAAGATCTGAAATCTGCTCTCAGGAACAGGAGCAGGAACCATTTCACAGGCTGCCTGCTCTATGGTCCCACCAAGGCAACAGTTTTCTCTGTAGAGAAGGCTCTAAGCAGTGGATACACCCATAACACAGTGAAGGAAATATCCTGATGCTGATGCTTAATGAACAGGGGAAAAGAAACAAAAAGCTAACTTTTCCTAAGGAAATGTCTTACTGCCTATTCTTGAACAATTCATGCACTCTTGCAGAGAAGACTCCCTGCTTTTTTGGAACAAGACACATGAAAAGTTGCTTTATAACATGTACCTTAATCCATAAGTCTTCATAAAATAGGTAAATGTGTTTTAGACTTTGCAGTTTCACTGTGCTAAGGAAATGCAGCAAGAGAAAGGGAGATTTCACAGTATTATAGAAATCAAGAAGTAGCTTGCTTTTACAGGAGCTCTGAATCAGTACAATGCCACATGAGCTAAATGACAAACTCAACCCTTTACAGGACTAAATACTAAATTAGTAAAGCATCCTAATGCTGACAACTTATATTTAAACTTTATTAAGAAAATTATTTTTTTATAGAGCACTCCACAATGAAAAAAACAAACATTGCACTACCTTCAGTTCTTCAACAACAACAACAAAAAGATCCAAGAAACACGAGTAATTCCAGCTTCTATTGAAGTTGTTTTCCCTGCCCTGACAGACTGTATCACTTTTCATTTCCTTAAGGAAAAGGGTGCTAGAAGGGCATGCTGAAGTGTTTTGGGCCAGCAGAGGCACAGCAGTCTGGAGAGGGAGGGCATCAGGAGGGGATGCAGGACATCCCAGTGCTCTGTTGTGCCAGGAGTAAGCACGAGGTTCTCCAACACTGTTTATGTTCCTCTCCTGCTGTGCTCTCTGCCAGACACTCCCACCCTGCCTCCCACCATCCCCTCTGCAGCTGGGACCCCAGAGGGCCAAGGCACCGGGGGTCTGCGCCGTGCCACGGAGAACAGAGAGCACCCCAGGAAGGCAGCTGACTGCAAAAGCCATTTGCCGATGGGGAAAGCACCGCTGAGTCAGCCTTGATGCTGTCAGAGGCTCTGCAGGCAAACCACACACAGACAGCAACGCCTTCCAAATCGAGAGGAACACCAAAATAGAGCTGTCCAGTGTCAGCTCCGTACAAAACTCTGAGACACCTCCCTCTGACCGTGCTTCATACAGCCCCCTGTATTCACACTGTATTTCTTTACAAGAGACGAGGATCTGGCTTCCAGGAAACTCAACCAAGGCTGTCTGTGCCGGCAGGACAGCCTCAGTGCTGTAGGAGGAGCCCAGCTGCCCGCCATCCTGTGGAGCAGAGCTCTTTGCTGCAGGCCCTGGAGGGCTCTGCCCTGCTTTTGACTTCGCAGATGGCTCCCGAGGGGGTTTCCAGGTGGAGGTGATAGCAAGCACATCTCAGTAACCATCAGCTTTTGCTTCCCACACTTGAATCATCTAGAAAGGTGGCAGGTTCATTGTGGTGAAACAACCTTACAGCTCTTTTCAAGTCCCTGCTGGGACTCCTCCCAGTGCTGCACAGCACAGGATGCACAGCAACTCACAGCTCACCTTCAGCACCCTGCACAACATGGCCCCCACCTCTGATGACTGCACATGCTGCTGCAACATGAACAGTTTTGATTTGTAAGGTGGCAAAGTAGCAAGGACATATTAGCAGAGCCACAACACTTCAAGGTACCTCCTATTCCCCATGGATTCATTGCAATACAGTTTAATTATTACTACAACTTCACAGGATATGATTTTATTTGCACAAACAGTGCCCTAACTTGAGGTCCCTCTCAAGCATTCTGACACCGAACCCCTTCTACAGAGCAGGAAGGCATCTGCTCTTCCAGGCAAAGTAGGACAGCCCACAAGTGGCCACTTGTGTGTGCTTTTGTATGGCAGGGGTTAGTACAAAGGGACTTTTCCAGAGGTGATGGAAACTTGTCACCTACACAAAACCACAAGGTGTCAGCCATGAGGAAAGAAAGGACAAAAAAATAAATTCCCCAAACTTAAAAAAAAACAAACTTAAAGAGCTGCCTTCTTGAAACCCACACCCTGACACAGCTGTAGGGTGCAGCACTGGCTGGCAGGCTAAGCCCACACAGAAAGCCCTCTGAGGATAAATGAATCCTGTGCAGAGAACAAGTGAGTGATATGATATCTCCGAAGCAGTCAGGGAGTTACATCCTGCACACATACTCTTACACTTAACGTTTATTGTCCAATTATCTCACTAGTCTCAGGTCTCAACCAGCAAAGTATACAAGAGTGTTAAAGTCCTGCTGCTCTGGCATCTCAGAGGCTGCTGCTTGTCTGGGGAGCTGCAGCCAGCAATGCCATGGCAGGGAACACCCAGCAATTCCCCAATTCCACAACCCACAGCAGATCTACCCTAAAAATGCTAACAACAGTGTCCTCATCTCCAACAGCCCTTACCTGTCTCCTATAGTGTCCGACAGCTGATACACAAAGAAATCCCAAGTACAGATAAAGGCATAAATATGTTTCTCTTCCAGGAAATGCACACAGCTTCCCAAAAGTTGTGTCATCAGCTGTACCAATGCCCATCCTCTGCACATTTGTTTAGCTGGTTCTTGAAACCACTCACATTTCCCAAACAGCCCGAGGCAATGAACTCTGCCATCGCACACAGTGCACAGATAACCCCTCCTCTCTCTGCTTTTTCAGGCTCAATCCCACTTGTTCCAATTCCTCCTCACAGAGCAGCTTTTCCATACCTCAGACGTTCTTGGTCAACCTCCCGGGCAGTGTCAGCAGGACACGAGCATCCCTCGAGGCAGGCACACCAGCCACTCCCACTGAACACGCTCACGCCACATGGTCCAGCAGCAACACAACAACGCGGCTGATTTGTTCTCTTTACAAAGCTTCCTCCCTTTCTATTTCCCTTCCTGACCACTTCTGAGCCCTGATCTCTACACTGTCTGCGATGACTTGAGGGTATTTTGCAAGCAGCACTGGCTCACAGAGTTGTTCCCAGTGCAGGGCAGAGGGCAGGAATAAATATCACTTGAAGAGCACTATCTTACCCCTGCTAGCACAAACTGCCCAGCCACCCAGCATCACCAGACCCCTCTGCAGCTGCTCAGTGCTTCCCCTGATCCCAGCAGCCCCTCTGGAGGCAAAGCCAGCCAAGCCCAGAACTCAGCCCTTCCTCCTCTCCTCTGCAGATGTATTACCCCTGCTCAAGAGCGGGGATCTCAGAAAATCCCCGAGGGACTTCTGCGATGTTGTGAAACCTGACTGCTTGCTTTCCTACCTGCTAGCAGTCACTAACCCAGAACAGGAACTGTCTCATCCCGCGACACCTTATGGTGGTTTTTTCTGAGGCTTTTGGGGAGCAATGTCACCAAAACCTTGAAAATTCAAGGTTTCCCTCTCTCCATGTTCACCAACTTCTGAAAATGAGAGAAGAGGAAATAGGCAGATAGATTTGAAATGTGACTCTTCTGCAAACACATGGTGAGACTTCTTCATGAATTCTTACATATTCTACAAGTGTTAGTTATTTTTATTATGCCTAGTGGTCTGAAGCAATGGATCCTACCAGAGTCCCTCTGACACATAACCATGTCAAATAACACTTTTAATTTAATTTAAATGATGATTTGAGAGATGCAACCCCTGGGGGACATATGCAGTAATCACATCCCCGTGGCCTACCATGCCTCTCCTTGGTCCTGCCATTCATACATTAGCATCATTCATCTGCAGTTTTGTCTCTGAGGTGTGCACAAAAGCTTCCTACTTTAGCAAGCTGTTCCTCCGTCTTTTTTTTTTAGATAATGTGATAACTATCTCACATTTAAACTCAGAGCATTTACATTTCTTTCCAGATGTCCTTCGTTTATGCATTTCCATCTGTACCTACAGTTATGCCATGCCTGCACACAAAGCAGAGAAGCTTCATTCCCAACTTTACTGGCATATTTTTGAAAGCTTTTATGCTGCCCCATATGAATATTTTGTACTTCACCTACACCTTTCTGTTCTTTTTTTGTACATTCTCAATGCTAGCACTGTCCTCCACCCAACACCCTCTGTAAAGCATCTGTGAAGAGAGCAGTGTCTGGTACCAGAGGCTGAATGAGTTCCCATATAAGTGTGTGGAGAAGAGGAAGGACATGGAGGTGTAGGGCAGAAATACTTCTGTTCAAAATAAGATAACATACTCAAGGAAATCGAAGAAGAAAAAAAATTTGGATTCAAAAAGTCACCTCAAAAACATACCTGCTCTTAAAATTCCCTATTCCTATCCTGAGAAAAAATATATATCAAGACCCTTTATAGTATTGTACAAACCATGATCATGCCATTTTGCAAATAAAGCTACACTTTCCACATACTTGAGACACCAGATGGAAGGTGATAACATGTATTTTCAAGCTAAAGATCAGTCCCTCTGGAGCCAAGTTTCAGATCTTTCTGATACCTTATTTAGCCCAGCCTGCTAATTCAACTGTGTGTATCATGATTTTGTAAATATATAAGCAGGGAAGGCTTCCTTCTAGCAATTCTTGGTTTTTTTCCAAAGTATCACTTTGCTGTGAAAATAAAACATCTGTTGAGCCATACATTTAAGTGCTTCCAATGCCACCAAACAGAACAAAAAAAGAAAGTGCAAAATGAGAAAATTTGACTTAGAGATTTGAGGGAAAAAAGCATTTTATGTGAGAAACATGGTTAAATTTCAGGTGACGCATTGAGGAGCTATACAGGTCACTTGCAATGAAATAAATCATTCCATTAATCCTGCCTGCATTAAAAATCTCTGCATGTGCCAGTGAAAATATGCTGCTGACACGGCTGAAAAAAAATATTTTGGGAGAACAGGAAAGGCAGATTCTGGGGGGAGGCACAGGGGAAAGTTTAAGCATGTGTTTCATTTTGGTTTTACATGTTAACAAACACTGGGATTTAATATAAGGCAGAAGCCTTTATTTCTGGCTGTGTCAGCCCTTTATTCCTGCTGTTTTCTAGGTGCCATGTTGGTCTTGGAGGGTGGCTCTGCCTAGCAGCACACTGCCTCCCCTTCTGCCCCAATGAAAAGCAGCCGCTTTGCTTTCACTCCCCACAGAGGCTTTGCACAGCACCTGCAGAACCACAGTCACCACTGGCCACTGAGAACCGAGGCAGGTGACACGCTGCTGTGGCTTCCCAGCTCTAGCTCCTGCCATCCCAGCAGCATGGCACCACAGCTCCGGCCCAGGACCAGCCCACGCCAGGCACAGTCTTAAACGAAGTGCATGTCTGGAGCTGCTGGAGTTCAGCTCTAATAAACCAGCTGACATTAACAAGCATGACATAGGGGATGACAAACCCACTCCAGGGCATGAACTACGTAACCCGTGCAGCTGAGGACATGCCAGCAGCTACGGCTGCAGCAAGGACAGCTGCCAGCAGCACCCACAGGGCTGAGACACAGAACAAAGGAGCCTCTGTCTGCTCTTGTGCTCCAGTCCAGACCAGGAGCAGACACACAAACACATGTGCAAGGACAGCTTCAACACTGACAGACCACCGCCAAGCAGTGTTACAGCACAGCCATGCTGCTCTGACAGCTGCTGACTGTGAAAGGGATGGCCCTCCTTAGCCTACCTGTTCCGAGACTGGCAGCCACAGAGGGACCACCTCCAGCTCCAGCACGTGCATCACAGCACCACCCCTGACTCCAACTCCGTCAGGAAAGCAGTTAACACCAATAACTGTGTCTTCTCCCTCTGTAAAGCCACAAGCTCTAATCATAAACCTGGATCAGCATTCAGTCCCTGGCCCTGCTGGCTAAGGGAGAAATGGGCTGCTGCAGGCTCCTTTGCAGGTGCACCACAATGGAAGGACAGTCTAACTCTCAGGACAGGCCCAAACAACTGCCAAGGCAAGCCACAGTGGAGAACCCCATGTAGGTGTTTCTTGCTTGGTGGGTTACTTGCCCAGAGGCACAGCATGTTTATGAACTCCATAACAGGAGCAAGCCCTCAGCTGGGCAGACCAGCACTTCTCCTTTACAAAACCCCACTTCCTACCCTGCAGACAGACACCTGCTGAATATTCCTTGTGAATAGCAATGGGGACAGGAAAGAGACCCCATCTGCATGGAGTGTCTCCATGCCCCAGGCCAGCCCTGGGCTCTTGCAGCATGCTCCCACTTGGATGCAGTCAGCCAGGTGGCCACCATGGGAGCTCTCAGGGTGCAGCTCAACACAGGCCATTTCCTGATGGGCACATGCCCATAGGAGCCTCACTCAGCAAGGTACGTGGAGACCACTCTTGGCAACAAACCTTTTCCACTTGTAAAACTGCCAGTTTCACATTCAATTGGAGAAAGAAGTATGTGCATGAACAGTACCAATTCCCCAAAACGCTGCTTCTCCTCCCATACCCAGATCCCCCAGTATCAGAACAAGCAAGGCTTTCATTATCAGTCAGCTTTATTATAAACATTCCCACACTGAAGCCAACAGTAAAAATCCCCCTGCCCTCCCCAGCTTTAAAGACTGGGATGCAATAGCTCATTTGTGGGTGTTTACTTTACATAGAACATTACACCTTCAAATAATTCCCCCCCAAGCCTGTGTCTCTCTGTGACGTTTATCCTTCTAAATGAAAGAGGGCCGCTTCTTTATTTTAAATTAACAGCATGTGGCAGGTCAACACTTTAACGCCTCTGCAAATATTGCTGCGTGCCAAGACATGTAATTGGTATTCCATGGCCCCAGGACAATAAATTCACTCTGTGCCAGCTGCAGATACACTACCCTTCAGGATAATATTTCTCTGACACCAACCCTTTGCAGGTGGGTGCGATGTCTTTCTGTCTCAAGGACAATGCAGTAACTCTTTACAACTTGCTCAAAGAAGAATCTAATTCAATTTAACCTAAGACCTAGTCTCCCACTAAGTGAAAAAAACTTGCAGAAGTGCCAATCTACCATTCCTGGTTTGCAGTCCAATAGCACTGCCAAGATTTATTCTTCTCTACACACCCAGCGTTCATCCCTGTTGAGGATGGAAGGGCTGGCACTCAACAGCAGCACTCCACCCCACCAATTCACTGGAAGAAAGCATCAGGAAAACTAAATTGATACCACTCCTACCATACATCATCAGTTCCTCTGGTTAAACTGGGAGGGAAACGACCAGAGGAAAGCCAGGTATAACTCAAAGTTGTTGAGAAAGGCGTGGTCCAAGTTCCATGTCAGGCTGCAGCTGAGCAGCCAAGGTAGCACATATTCAGGAATCAATGTACCCCAAGATTCTGGATATCATTCATCATTGAAGCAGCAGCCAGATTCTCAAAAGTGAGAGTATTTGCAGCAGCAGATGTCCAATATGAGTTTTGCCAAGGCATGTCAGCAAGTCACATCCTCACACAGGGAGCTCTTGGCGTGGCTGAACTTCAGACAGCAATAACAGCAAGTGCTGCTCTGTTTTTCAAACACGAGTCTGACTGACTCATCTGGTCACACTATCCCCTTGTATCAGCATTTCAAATATATCTGCTGTCAATAAGCCCAGAAAAATATTGCCAGGGAAGTGACCTTGCCTAAATACAATTCAGTTTTATAAATCACAGGCAATATAAATTCATAACACAAATCTGGGTGCCTAGCCATATTCAAAGACATTTAAAGAGCTTAAGACACTCCTCCGCTCCCAAAGTTTCACATATGTATTTATAAAACCAGAAAGCGTTAATGCAACTTTCGTGATAGAGCCTGCATTTGAAACCTCCTTGCTATTTTCTTCCCTCAGCATCCTCTGAGATGCTTAGGAAAGGAAAGCAGGCTCAGCAGTACCTTCTGCCCCAACCCAAGATTACGTCCTCTGCTGAAGGATCCAGCATGGAGAACACTTTGCAGGAACAAACAGGTGCCTCTCAAACTGATGTGCAATGCCCACTCTTTGGTGGGTGGAGGACTGGCAAAGCCCAGCACCACCTCCAGCTGTGGGCTCCCAAACAGAACATGCCAAGCATCTGGCAGCCCCATGGTGCCAGGCGCAACACAGCCAAAGAATTCCCTTTTTCTTCCCCACTTACCCACCCTGACAGCATCCCAGGATCACTGGGGATGGGGGCACGGCATTAATTGATCTGAAGTGCGAAAAATCTACACAGTTGCTGGAGGGAGGAAAACACTGTGCTTGAAACACATTTAAAGGTTACTGGGGTTCTGAGAGGCCAAGAAGGCAATAAAGGCCACTTCAATGTCTCTCAGTGTAACGTTGCCTCCTCCCAGTGTTTTTAGCCTGCTTTCTTCTCCATCAGAAAACCAGAAAAAGCTTGAAAAGCAATACCCAGCTCCTCTTCCCAAACACATCACTCACTTCCTACAGTCAGCACTCCAGAAACAAGTCCAGCAGCAGAGCTTGTAGAAGACAAGTGGATGGATCCATCACGGATCTGAACCATACCTCAACTCCTTCGGCAGGCAGCTTTCTGCCCTCTGGTATTTGAGACCACAGAAATTTCATGCACATGGGAGTTTGTGCCTCCACTATGAAAGATGCCAACCCATTCTGCCATCCCTGTGGATGAGCAGGTAGGAGTAACTTGGTCCCTACCCACAGCAACAATGGTGCCTGACATCTGCAGGATTAGTGCTTTCCCAGGGTGTCACGAACTGTGGTCCATCTTCCCTAGGCCGGCGTAGTGCCAGGGCAGAAGCACAGCCACAGCCAGTCCCCTGCTGTTCTCCTGGGCCCAACGCACCTGCGAGGGGCTCCAAAGGTGCTGTGGGCACACGAGTGTAGCCAGCAGGGGCTGAGCCTGGCACCAGAGCCATGGGTGGGCAGCTGAGTGTGCGGGGGCACAGAATGCAGGGCAGGGTGCCTGAGAAAGCCAGGAAAAAGGGAGACTAACAATGAACCTCAGCACAAATGTGTTTTCCATCAAAGCCAGGTAACAATTTGCAGCATGGAGGGAGATATCTAGACACGTAATTCCAACAAAAACATAAGTTACTCCCTAAAGCAGTAAAGGAGGCCCCAGTCATTTTTATATCTCCTCTATTCAATACTGGCTCTCGTACTGCCTTTAGTACAGCATGTTTCTGCAGTCTTTGATAGTCGTTGAATGACCTAAAAAAACTCTGAGCCTCCCAGAGCAATGAAAGGTCCTCATCTTCCCCCACAACCAGCCAGCACTTTGCTGGAAGGCCAGATGAGATGTGAGAGGAAGGATGATATACGAAGGATGGGAGGAGGATGTTATTGGCAAGGGCTGGACTCCTGCTCACAAGCACATATAGCCCTTCCTGGCCACAGACACATCAGACTTCCTCTTTCATAAAGGGAACTCTTCCCAGACACAGAAGTCAGGCATCTGTCATGCCTGGGATGGATGCACTCTGTGCAGACGAGGAGCCTGCAGAAATCCAGCTGAGATGTTCCACATGCTGTGGTGGCTGCCAGCTGCTGGGGTGACTCACAGGATACCCTGGGGGGACACCACGCCCCACTGCTCTAGAGCAAGAGCTGAGTGTTTCCAACAGCAGTGATCTCATGTGCCACGACATCCCCCAGTGTTCAACACTGCGAGGGGCATCTCACGCCACCTCTAGCGTGAGGCCACTCCTTCTTGCTGCTCAACATCTGATCCAAGATCAAAGTGGAAAAGCACTGGGCTTAAAGTTCACTGAACATTAAACAAGGTCAACTCTTGATCTGGCTCAAACCAAGCTTTGGCTTAAAAGTTACTAATTCATTTTGTTTAAACAAATCTGCCTGCCTTTACTCCAGTACACTTCTAAGGGACAAGTTTTCAAGTGCTTCAGTTGGGAATGCCACTGTAGTCCCATGGGAGCTGACTCTAGATGACCCTTCATCCCTTTCCTTCCTCTTCCTGCCTAAAGGATCCTAACAGCAGCATACCTGACTCTCCTGTCCACAAACTCCCCTCCAGGTTAACAGGATGGGAGCTTGGCTGCTACCACACTGTGTTTTAAGCTCACATAGGCATCTAAAGGTACAAAGTCCTGGATATCTCCTGACAGAAGGCACATAAATTTTTTTCCCCTCCTCATGTTGTCATAGCAGTATTCCCTGAGGCTAAATTGGCAGGGAATCCTCAAGTTCTGGGTGTGCAGGTTAGAATATCTCCTTTCATGTAGGAAGAACCACAGCACTCCATTATTAAAACAAAGGAAAAACAGCAGAGAAGCCTAGCAAAGTTGTCTCAAACTATTTTAGGATTATTAATTTGCATTTCACTGGTCTCTTTGTGGTTTTTGGGGATTTTATTTTTAAGAATCAGGCCAATTCAGCTAAGGTGGTTCTGCTTCCACTGAAACATGTACTGCGCTCTCTCTCAGATTTATAACAAATGCATGCACATATACCCTTACATACATATTCTCATCTATTTTTAAGTTAGGAAATAATGGATTCATAATACAGTGATATTGTGGAAATAAAAGCTTTTTTATAAGCTGTCTAACATGCATATAGGCCAGAGTTGTATGTTGTCAAGGGAAATTACTTTTACATGGTGTTATCTCTGAATTTTTCTTCCTCACTCTAAAGTAACAAATATAGAAATCAGTAGTTAAAATGCATCAGCCTGATGAATATTTTCTGAAGTCTGCTAGAACAGCAATTAGATTTTTTCCCCCCACCAAAGTACAAGGGTAAAGATTATAAGCCTGCCCCACTTTACAGGATGCTTATCTTGTCTGGATCTCTGTACGGCGCTTGCTGTAGGCATCTCGAACAGGGGAAGCACCAGTGCTTCAGAAACTTGCAGCAAATCTCCTGTGCCATTTTCGGGAGGTCTTTAAAAGCTGACTAAACATCAGAGCTCTTTCAGAGATCTCGGCAGATTACAGCCCAAAGAGTTGAAAAATCATTTGCGTAAGAGCAGGGGAGCAGAGCAGAAATTCTGCACACACTGACGGGGCCAAGGCGCTGCTGCTGCTGCTGCCAGGGCAGCTGCAAGCCCCGTGCTCTGCTCCCCTGACCCCACAGAGCAGCAGAGCTGGTGTTGAGTGCCCACCACCAACCACGGAGGTACCTGCAAGAGCTGCTTTAAGAGACCAAGGGTGCACAGTGCTGCTTGGAGCAGGGGAGGGAGGCTGGAGGTGGGTACACGTGGCACCCATGAGGAACTGGGTGCTTTCCTACCGTGCCCGCATCTCTGGGACTCTCCTCTTCCTCCTGGGAACCTCCCCTAAGGCCCTGTACATCCCTTCCAGCATCTGCATTGCACAAGGGGATGCCCTCATTTCTGTGCCTTTCCCCAGCGTGCAGCAGCAGGAAGCTGCCTTCCTGCCTTGGTGAGATCCCACCTCCAGTTCTTCTCCCACCCTCCACAAACCTTCCTTCTTGGAAGTCCTGTCCTCAGCTCCAGTTTCGGTCAGCTTTTCCCCCCATCTCTCCCAGATCAACTGGATGCAGTGCCTGTCCTGGGCTCAGGCCTTTTACTCACCAAGGAGCTTCAGGGCTATTGCTTGAGTCCCACAAAATGCTTAAAGTGTAAAGCAGTGTCTGAGATGTCTTCTGCCACAGCATGGACCTCAGAGAGAGTAAAAGCCACGAGTACACAGAAACAGGCTGCTGCCAGAGTGGCCACAGAGCCACACAGCCCAACATCCAGCTCCTGACAGAGCGCCCTGCCCCAAACTGATAGCACTGGTGGGACTCTCTCTAAAGCACACACAGAACTGCAGCCAAAACAAACAGATGGGTTCACACTGCACTTCAGCACGAGCACACAGAATTAACTGCTCTGTTAATCTTACACAATACAAGTATATAGACATCATCCTATTATCCTGGAAGGAAACTGTATTTTAATATGTGGTCGAAGGCTTTGCTGATCGTGTTCCACTGGTCTAGACACCTACCTTGGAAAACCAATCCTAAATCTGGACACAACACACCAAAGTACAACCCTATCCTCTCCTCCACCTCTGACCATCTATGCCCAACACATAAGAAACTCTCTTCTCCAGCAGGCTGGCTTTGCTCCTTTCTAAAGCAGGAGGGGGTCAGAGGCTCCCACACAACCCACAGGGAGCACTGGGGCATGAAGAGGGATGTGTGCCAATTTTTAGTTTTACTTCCCTATTTCATGTGTCCAAAGGAAGAAAGAGGAAAGTCCCTTTTCCACTTCAGATATTAACATATAAAACAGTGTAACTGCTGACCAGAACGTGGGCAGACAGAAATACAGATATTACAGACAAAATAGATCACTTTGCTAGTTTTCAAATATCCATCTCTTTCAGGAGCTTTGCATATTGCAAGCCAGGCCTAACCACGCTGCCTAGTCTGAAACCAGACTTAGTAACAGAGGGCTGGGTTTCACTGTTCAACAGAAAGACTCCTGAGGGTTTCAAAACAAGGTTCAAGCATTTGTTCTGGCACAAACAGAAGGTGACTCTTCAATGTTGCTGATGTTAGAGAAGAGAAGACAATATCTCCACACAAAAAGTGTGGAGATCTGAGCTTGAAAGGTTAGCCTGGCCTTGGGTTTCAGCTGTCCCAAAGGCAGGCACACTATCAAGGCCATAGTCCCAGTCCCTGCTGCCTATTTGTGCCTTGCACATGCCTGCAGATTTGCCCCGTGCTGCCACAGCCTCTGGAGAGGATGGCTCACATGCACTCCAGCTATCTCACCTGGCATCATACCCCAAGACATCTCTTTGTCCAGTGAGCAGAACATCTCCACAGAGGAACAAGGAAGAAAAACAAAACTTAAAAAAACCCCTTATTTTCCTACAACAACAAAAACCAAAAAGTTTTTCAGAGGTGGAGCTCCATGGCTGACCTGCTTCTTTCATCCTCTATTTTCCACCCAAATTCCACCTAACCAGAAGTCAAGCCATCTTCAGCTTAGTTTTCTTCTTTCCCCATGAAAAGAGCAGCTGCCAAAGATGCCCAAGGCAATGTGCCATGTCTCTTCTCTTCCACTCACCTACCTCCAATGCTCCCCAGGCTCCATACTGCTCTGTCTTGACCTCTGCAAATTTTGGCTGCTCTCTGTCCTCTTTGGGGATGGAAATCCAGCAGCTCCCAGGCAGGCAGGCTGCTGGAACTCCACCACCCTTGCCCAAGCGCTTCAGTTTGCAATGCTAAAGGTAACACAACACTGGGAAAGAGAAGTGTTCCTCAGCCAGAAAGAAAGAAAAGGGTGGTGCATTTTCCATATTAAAGATCAGGTTTTAAGTGGAGGAGATTAGCATGTTTCCAGCAGAAGAGGAAGTGGGGAGCAACAGCTAGCATTCTTGATGCCAGCAAGTATTTAGAGAAGCAGCTGTAAAATGAGGTCCTCCCAAACCTCCTCCACACATGAAAACAGGCATAAACCCAATACTTGCATTTGCAGTTACCTGTAAAAATGCTCACTAGCAAGCTAACTTCCCCATGCACGAGAGAAAAGGGGAGGTAGCAGCACCTCCCTGTGTCACTGCAGTGGCTCACATGATGCAGCCTTGGGGCTCCTCATCCCTGAGGGCAAGTGCCAAAGGACTGCAGTGTTGTGACAAGGGGCACGATGCCAGTGGGGGAGAGGGATAGCAAAAGGACTGGCACCACCAACAAAAGCACTTCAGGCATGTTCAGCAGAGGTCAGCTGTGAAAGTAGGCAGCTGATTGCTCTAACCTAGAGCCACAGGCAATATCCCCAAGGGAGCTTCTATGGAAAGTCCTTACCAAAATGAGCGCCCGTACACATCTCATATTCGTTTTATGCAAGTCAGGATAAATACTGGCTCTCAGACACTTCTCTCCGGCACACAGCCAATACGTGCCAGTTTCTACAAGGGCTCCCACAAGAAGCAGAATAAATGTTTTATTTTGCTTTAAAAGGGAAACACAGGATAGCTGCAAAGGGAATAGCAGAGAACCCTTCCTGTTTTCTTTAGCATCCTCCCAACTGCACACAACACGAGACAGCCCCAGTGCAAACAGCAGTGTCTCCAACTATGTGGCCCTGTCACGCTGACATCAGCCTTGCTCTTGCTGCAGACGTGTGGAAGTGAAAAAAGGGGCAGGGAAGAAAAAAAAGAGGAAGAGCCATGATCATCACCTTCATCTCCAGGTTCCTTTGCTGTCCACAGCGCTTCCTGTCAATCCCTTCCAGGCATCAGCAGATTGCCAGGTAAGATTTGTAGGAGATGCCACCACGAGCAGCACATCCGTGCTCTGCATGCAATTCTTCATGCTCCCATGTCCCTTTAAATCAAGGTCTCTAGCCTAGGAAAGAAATTAAGGTGAAGATGTTAGACAGCCACATCAGACTGATCAGAAACCACTGCTCAGGGGACTACAACCACCAACAGGGACCACACAGCAATCAGCAACCACAGAAACACCCAGAGCATGCAGACAGTGCTGTTCCCACACCATGTGTCCTGCGTAAGGCCAACCACGGAACTGCCAACACCTTAAAACATAACTTAGGCTTGAGTAAAACAGCACCCAGAGCCACACTTTGAAGGCAAAATCTGCTGGTGAATGAACACCTGCTGGCTGCAGAACTCCCCAGAGTCTAATGCCAGGAGCCATGACCAGGGAGAGCTGGTAATGCTGACATCAGGGCAGAAGAACTCACCTTAGTGCTGGAGCTGTGGGTCCCTAAGGAGATCTCAATGCAGCCTGTACAAAAACATGTGCAAAGCACTTCAAGGATCCCTCTCCCACTGAACCATCCATAGCAAAACCCACCGCCGACTCTGAAGCAATGAAGCAGTGATGCACTGCAGTTACCTGATGACCCTTGCTGGAAACACAAAAGAGCCTTTACAGAGTTTATATTTCTAACCTCTCCCCTACTTCTAAAAGAAACTCAGTGTAACTGCAGCATATGTCCTAAAATCCTCTTAAGATATTAATCACAAGACTTTTTAGCAAGCAAGAGCACACGGTCCACTTGAGAAACACCACCTCCCGTAATTATCCTGCCCTGGGCAAGTTTCCAGTGTATGAGCATGGCCTGGCACATGCTCAAGTCCAGCAGCTCAGCTTTCTGCTCTCAGGAGAGAGCCCAAGCACTCACAGCTTAGTAAGAGGTCCCAATACGTTCATACCCCAAACTACTGCCAGCTTGAACCATCCAAGAGCCCCAACCCACAGCAGCACACCACAGCAGGGGAGGGAAAGCACTGGGAAAAAGGTAAGCTTAGGCTTTATGCGTTTTGTGTGATGAAGAAAAGGAGGAAGATGGGGAAAAAAAGAGGTAAAAGGCAAGAAAGGAGGAAGGTATGAAAAAGAGAGGGCTGCTGCTCAGTGCAAAGAGATGGCACACAGTGTCCTACCAGGAGCACTGAGGTGCCACCAGCACAGGCTGGTGCAGCTTCTTGCCAGGCGAGAAACAGTGAAACTAAAATGACACTTGCGGGTTAGGTCGAAAGGGCAAAACCAGAATCAGCTACCTGCTAGACTGCAGAATAGCATTCTTTGTGTCTGCCAGCCTGCAGCACTACCTCGGCATAGCTGCACCTTTGAGAAGCGCCTCACCCAGCACGGGGTCAGCCATCACAGCAATCACTGCAAGCCACCCCTCGGGGAGGAGATTTGGTCAGGCAGACCCCAGACAGCTGCAAGGCAGTACAGGAAGGCAGAATGAGTAATGGTGAGCCAGAGCCCCAGCACATTTACATGCCAGGCTAGGAAGTCCCCAGCCTGCAAGCTCAGCAGGATCCCCTTGCTGTGCTCACACCAGGCTTTGTGGCATGCAGAAAGGGTGCATTTAAGTGAGAAAAATGATGCAAACAGGAGATAAAAGGGATGAAGAGAAGCATAGGCAATTGGACAAGCCCTACACACTGGTTGTCCAGACATGCACTTCTTCGGGAACATTAGTTTTAAAAACATATTAATGCTGTTTTGGCCCCTAGAAATCAAGAGCCAAACAAGGTTAGGTGATAAAATACGGTTACCAATTTAATTAAGGTCCTTCATGGTGCAACATACACTGAAAATGCCCACTGAAGATGAACATGTGACAAAGAAAAAGTTTGTAAATTTAACAAATTAGCATAACTGAGCAGAATCTCCAATTAGGAACACAGGTGATGAAGTAGTTGACAGGAACCTCCAATTAGCTCGCCCCTCTCCAAGATGGTATGTGTAACGAGAAAGTTTCAGGAAGGTATTGATTGTTAGGAGAAAAGTATCTCAGGAAGGTGGTTATTGTGTCTCTCTTCACCAATTTTTATGAGAAAAGTCTCTGGAAGACACCTGTTGTTTATGGGAAAAATATATTGGGATAGTGTCTTGTCCTTGGTTCCCAGAAGAAGCTTGGGCCAAGGATGGCCCCCAGGAATTTGTTTATCTAACAGGAAAAGTACTGAGGCACTGAAGTTAGGAAACTATACAGTAACATATGAATATGTATATGTATGAAGAATAAAAGCAAAAAACGTTTCAGCATCAATACAACAATCCACCTCTGGCTGCCCACTCCCTGCCAAAGTCTGCCATTATATGTGACTGCAAAGTGAACCCAGAGATGCCACCAGAGGCAATGTAACTTCTGCTGTGGCAGCACCAGTAAGAGGAAGCACAGCAGCCTGGGGCCAAGGCAGCTTCCCAGCCATCCACCCACTCCCTCCCACTAACAGGGCTGAGAAGTATTCACCAGCGTCTCTGGGATGTGCTCCTCACCACAGCAGAACAGCAAGACTGCCTGCTCAGGAGCACCTCGACAGCCCAGCACCTTCCAGATGTGCACAGAGCCTGTGCTGGGTGCTGAGAGCCACCACCTGCAGGGTGGGCAGTGACCCTCGGCAGAGCTTGAATTCTCAGCACTTGTCCTGCAAGCCATGAGCACAAGAGCTATCAGACCTCCTTGCCTTCTGGTCAAACCAGAGTCTGAGGAATTCATCAGCACAACACTGCTACAGGGCAAGCATTTGCACCATCAGGAATACAAGCAGATAACTACTAAAAGAGATGATAGCTTAAAAAATGCCAAGGTTAAGTAGGAACCCAAAATTACCCTCTAATTCAGAACAATGTTGTAAAAGTTATCATCAATTTATCATTAATTCTTCTTCCCTCCTAAGACAGAGGAACTGTATGGAAAGATTCTGGAAAATGCTGTAAATTAAGTACCAGCCCAGGTGAGTTTGTCTGCCTGAAGGGATTTAATACACCCTGTAGTAACACCCAGGCTCCAGTGTGGCAGGTATGTGCACCAACAGCCAGTAATCACCAGGCTGTGGGACCAGGAGGAGGAGGCAACAAGCCTCCTCGATCATTCAGCGTCCCTCCCACCAGCAGTCAACAGAGAATTATGACTTGCCTTCTTTCTACCAGTGGGAAATTGTTTCTCCTTCCCATTTTACCAGCTGCAGCATAACCAATAGTCTGATGGATGCTTTGGCAGAGGAAAACATTCTGCTGTCTGTCTTCTTGTAAAATAAATGGTGTTTATTGCTTAATTGTTAATGCTGATTCACACCAAAGTTAGAAATCTCGCCACCACAACTCTTCCAGAATGCAATAATCAAAGCCCTGCTTGTCAGGTTAATCACAGTTAAATAGAAAATCGTTAAAGGCTCTGCAGAGCAGAACAAGCCAGGAATGTCCCCAGGCCCCACAGCACAGAGGTTCAGGACAGGGGCCAGCACAGCGGGGAGCAGGGACATGAATGCATGCCACCACTGGCAGGGACAGCTGCACCCTCTGGTCACATCAGTCGGATGAGAAGATGTGAGGAATGAAGAAGCCAGGATGGGGCAGGTCTACCTAACACAGGGGAGTGGGATGTAAAACCCAGACAACAGCTCAGCCAAGAACCGGAATGAGATGCTGAGGAGCTTCAGACCAGGACTGGCCCGTGAAGACAACTAAGGCAAGGACTGGGAGGTAGGCTAGGAACAAACCTGAGGAGAAACAATGACTGTAGCTGTCCTGCCTTCTGAGAGCCCGGCTTTGCAACACTTTCTGTATTTCCAGGGAAAATAAAGAAGTTCTTCCACTGTCATTAAACCTCCATTCCTCTTTATTAAACTGAATTCTAGGACAAGTCAAGGGCTACTGCAGACCACTGGCAATTAATTCCATAAATTGGGCAGCTTGTGCTTAGGCAGAAGAATGATCATTATCTCAGGGGAATTGGCTCTGTGCAAACACTGGACATTCAGCAGCACCACAGAAGACCCAGAAACCCGAAGAACATCCCTTCTGCAGAAGAGAGGCTCAGTGGCCAAGAACACAGAGAGCAGTGAAGGGACTCAGGCAGTGCCTTGGTTGGGGATCTGTGAATGATGTGATCCCTGCTGCCAGATGTCAACCTCTGCTACCCAGAACAGCATACAGCCCTCAAGGGCAGGAATTGAAAATCCTGTTACTGACTGCTACCTTGGCCTGGAGAAACCCACACTCAATTATGAGGACATTACCAGGATACCCTAGCAAGGAAATCCCCTGCTGGGGCATTGTCCTCCCATGAACAGAGAAACTCACCTGTTGCAAGGCAAGCTGAAGCAGGACCGTGTGTCCCACACTTTACCGGGACACTGCACCAACAGGGACACAGCCAACCCACACAGCCACGGCGCAGGCAGCAGCTACACCATGGCCATGGAGAAAGATGACCTGTGCAACCTATGGCTAATCCAGTATCTCACCCAGTCACAGCCTTGCCCTGGCAATGCCCCAGAAGGATCCTTTTTCCACACCTACCAACTTAGAAGTTTCTCACTGCTTTCCCCAGACAAGGCACTCACTGCAAAGACCAACATTTCCATTCCAAATCCATCTTGCTCAAGGTGAATTGAACTTCCTTGATCCTTCTCCCCACAACAGAGCTGAAGAATTGCTCTTTCTCCAGTGAGCAAGACCAAAGTAGATTCTCCACAGGCATTTTTTAAGGGGGTAGTTTTTGCAGCTCCTCTGCTCTGGACCATTACACCTACTTTTTGACACAAACACAGAGCTAATATTCTCCTGGTACCTGGTTATAAAAAAATTTATTAGAACCACTGATAACACCAACAGCTAAATTCAGTTTTGTGAACAATACTAAGTGCAACTACACAGAGAAGAGGCAGAATGTATTTGGACATGTGGAGTGCAGGTGAGGGTTTTGGCAGGGTTTTTTTGGTTGGTTTTGGTTTGGGATTTTCTTTTCCCCAGAGTTTGTGTCCGTGAAACCCAAGAGAAAGAAAGCCAAGGTTGTGGAAGGGCTAAAAGATGCTCAAGGACCAGAGGGACCCAAAGCCTAGGAGATGGTTGCTCAGGAATCTGGAAGGAGCTGAAAGAGGCTAGAAGGAACAATACTGGAAGAAGAAGGTTTCTTGGAGCATATGGCTAGCCAGGAATTTGGCCAAAGGAAATGCTCTAAAACAACTTCCAAATTGTAATTAAAACACACAATAGCCTTTGGGGCAATCTCAGGTCAGGAGAGACGGGATATGATCACCTCACCCAGTCTGAGTATTTTCACTTCAGAAAAACAGCCAGTGATGGAAAAAGCAGGCCACAAACCCCTCTCCACAGCACACCTGTGGCTACCAAAACCCTGGCAGGTGGGCTTAGGGCAGCCATGGTGGCCCATGCTCTCCAAAAGCCATCCCCACCATCCCGCAGCCCCCAGCACCAGCTGGGGCTGCAGCCTCAGGGGAATGTGAGGGGCTGGCAACACACTCACAGCTGCTCTCTCCACTTACTGGGAGCCCTGCCTATGTTTAGCCACACTTCAGGTTTGTTTTCTTCCAGGTTAGGGGGGTTACAGCAACCAGGGTAAATCCACATGGGTAGAATCTGGGAAGAAAGACCAGAGATCTTCTGACAGCAGCGACTGGTGCCGTTAACTCAGTCACCCACCAGCTCACGGCCGAGGTGCTGAGCAGCAGAAGGATCTGACACACGGGCAATCCAAGGCTCAGCTTAAACCCAGCCAACAGCAGAGCTGAGCCACGAGAAGTGGCTGTGACAGAGACACCCCTCTCCTGCCCTGGTGGGGAGGCAGCCATCCCACTCTGGTTGCAGTGCACGCGTGGCAGGACAGGGCCTTCACACCCGAGAACACAGATGTGAAACGCTGGCAGCAGCAAGACAACCTTTAGGTGCACAATTAAGTATTTGGAACATCACCTGCAGGGTTTCACTTGCTGTCCTCACCCAGTGTAAAATCTCAGCTCAGAGGTCACAAAGGAATAATGGAGAGAAAAAGGCATTTCTGTAATACCTCGCAAAAGTGAGGCTTCCAGAGTGTTGTCTGCGTGAAGACAGATGGGAAAAATCAAGCCAAATTAATGCCAGGAATGAATTTTAAAGTATGAGTTAATACGCATTAATGACCTTGGTACACCCCCACATCTGTAGCTATGGTAAGCTTAAATTTCCTGAGTTTCCATTCACTTCCAGCATGAACTCAACTAATTTTAATTAAGAGTGTCCATGCTGAAACTTAACACCATTTCTGACATCAAATTTTATAACTAATCCTTAATTAACCTTTCTGAATTTTTCTCTTCAGATTGCAAGCATATGATCATCTAATTAAACAATGCATCCATGAATATCTGATAAAATAGTTACCCAACTGCACTCCCCTAATGACTAGGCAAACTTCTCAACCATAGAACATGTAGCTCATCTGAAAGAGATGGATGTTTTGCAAAGTGATAAGAAATTTCCAAAACTGAGAGTGGAAAGGGGAGCTGTACCACACATGAAAATGAACTTGACTTTTAGCCCAGGTGCAGACTTTAAGGAGTTCACCTCAATTTTTAAAAACACACTTCTAACCACATTTGAAATTGCTGAGCCGCATCCACAGAACCTAAAATAAATCCTAGTCCACACCCACGCTATGATATAAAAGAATAAAAAGAAGACACAAGTAACGACTGCTCTGAAAATCAGCAGATAAATCAACAGAAAATGACATCCCTTCCAGAGTTCTCCTACCTCTCTGCACCTTTCAGACCCTTCTGTTAAAGAAGCTGCCTGGCAGTGGCCAGATTCAAAGGAGCCCACTCCACAGGAGGTACTGTAAACTAAAGCACACCTTTACTGGTGCTGAGAGGCTGCAGGGGTTAGCACCTCCCCATGCATGCCTGACTGTGGTTCATTTTACATGAGCTTTTATACTTCTACAGTTCAGGCATCCGGCCTTGCCCATTTGCTTATCTGTAAGTTACAGCGTTAAGGTTTGGGGTCTAACATAATTTGTGGTTTCTTTATTTTAGGGTTACAAATGCAGCACATAGCTCCTATCTAATATTTTCATCACACACACCCAACTTCTATGCTCTTTCTATAACTGTACTTTATTGATTTTGTTCTTCTATTCTCTGTTGAAACAAAAATTATGACTTTACACATATGCAATCCTCTAACCCACTATCTATTACAGCAAAACCTATGACTTTGCATTTTTCTAGCCTTTTGTGACAGCCCACATGCCTCTCCCTTCTTATGGTCTTAGCCCAGCAGGGCTAAGCCCCTGCCTGGAGAGGTGGTTACAGTCAGACGGAGCAGTCACACTTAAGTTTTTTGTTAACTCATACTTATGCTGAGCTGCTTACGTCAAGTGAGGCCTGTGTTTGAGGCCTGTGTTTCAGGTCCACGCACACAACACACAGAACCACTGGCCTACATCAAGTCTCCATCACCTTCTCAGACTCCTCAATCCATAGGTGAGCTGCTCAGAATGCAGGATTCAAGATGGCTGTTCTTTAAACACACAGCTGTTCTTTTAATTAAATCCAAAGGGCCTAAAAATGCCAACGAACCCTCACTTTGTCCCATTAGCAGAAAGTCTGACTAACCCATCACACAAGGCATTCCTGGATTAAAGCGGCCTTCCAGCCACTGTTCTTTCTTCCTCTCTAGCTGGAGACTCCCACACCTCTAAAAATACCCTTTCATGTCACAGGCACAAGGAACATTTATTTCTATCAAGTCCATTTTTGCCTTGGGGAATGCCCCTGCCTCCAATACTAAAACACATCCTTGGGACTATTTCATCTCTGTTCCCAATTCCTTCACCCTGAATGCCATCTCTGTTCCACTGAAACCTGCCCCTGCAGCATTTGCTGGAGGCAAGTCATAACACATCACTTCCTGGGGGGGAGGTTCCCCTCCACAATGTGTTTTGTTCAGAAAGGTGCAAGGCAGCTCCCTGGGCAGTTACAGACTTCACTGAACATATGTTAGCAAGCTCTGGAAGAAGTTTGTTAAGACACAATCAGCCACTCTTTCCTAAGAAAGCAACACCCTTTCATGGACATAAGCATTTGTGAAAAGTAAATTTCAAGATTGCAAGAACAGCTGCTAATAGGAAACAAGCTTCGTGTTCACAGACACCATAATCTGGATGAGAGCAAAATCCATCCAGCACCTTCCAGACTCTCATAAAACAGATAAAGTGTTCCAGTCAGACTTGCCTGTGAAATACCAGCCCAGAAGAGCCAGAACACAACTTTTCCATCTTGGCTACATTTCTGCTAATGGATCTCACTTACAAAGTGCCTAACTCCCTGACAATTAAATACACAATCTCTGCTGGAGAAATAAGAGCTGGGAGAAGTATAAATATAAATGTATATTAAAACGTAAACAAATAAAAATATATAGAATCACAGAATCATCATAGAAGGGTTTGGGTTGGAAATGACCTTAAAGATCATCTCGTTCCAACTCCTGCCATGGGCAGGGACATCTTCCACTATCCCAGGCTGCTCCAAGCCCCGTCCAACCAGGCCTTAAACACTTCCAGGGATGGGGTAGCCACAACTTCTCCGGGCAACCTGTTCCAAGGCCTCACCACCATCACAGGTAAGAATTTTTTCCTAGTACCTAATCTAAACTTATTCTCTGTCACTCTGAAGCCATTTTTCCTTGTCCTATCACTCCATACTCTTGTAGAAAGTTCTTCTCCACTTTTCCTGTAGGCTTCCTTCAGGCTGCAATTAAGTCAGCCCAAAGCCTTCTCTTTTCCAGGCTGAACAATCCCAATTCTCACAGCCTTTCCTCAGAGGAAAGGTGCTCCATCCCTCTGATCACCCTGATGGCCTCTTCTGGACTCACTCCAACAGGTCAGTGTCCTTCCTGTGCTGGGGACCCCAGCGCTGGATGCAGCACTCCAGGTGAGGTCTCATGAGAACAAAAGTGAGATTAGTTTTATCCCAACAATTACGATCTTGTACATCTTAACTTCTAATGTCCTTAAGGCCTCTTGCAAGCACAAAGAACGACAGGACTACAGTCAGGTCACAGGGATAACCAAGAATTAATACCATGATCATCCATCCCTGGACCAAAGTAAAATCATGGAGTTAGGCAGAACTAAACCGTGGTGGAAGGAGACAAAAACTGAAACCACCCCAATAAATAAACATTAACAACCCAGTTTAGTTAACAAAGGCTCACAGTCAAATTTTCAGTCTGGCTAGGCAATGCAATGCACAGCATGAAGGCATCTTCTCTGAGAAGATTTTTATTTATTTATTCATTTAAAATACAAACTAATTGCTTTTGGGATGCTCTGTGCCTTCTGAACAGAGCAGCTCAGGCACAGAGCTCAGCTTGCAGCCTTTCCTAAGGATTCTGTCTTACAAAGAAATTTAGAACAAAGAAGTTATTATTCTGGTATTGTGCATTAAATGTTATTTTCAAGGTTAAAAGCAGGTCCTTGAGATTAGCAGGGGCAAACCAGGACCACAGATCTCTTTTAGTCCCCAGGAGATCCACTTTGGAAAGCTATCACTGCTGCACAACCGCCGTGGCATTTTCTATTGTCTTCCCATGCCAGTGAGAGTCACCACACTCTCCCCACACACTTGGGACTCCACTGGCACACCCAGGGTATTTGCAGAAAATCCACTGAACACAGTCAGGCTGATTGGAACCCCTTTGATTTCCTAATCAGCAAATGCTGTACCACAAAGATACAAAGGGCAAGCTGCAATGCATACTAAAAAATTAATCTCTGCTGTCAACAACTTGTATTTTTCTGCAAAATTTTGCAGTTGAAAATCCAAACTGCTGCAGCCATCGCAAGCAGAATGTATGCAAAATTCATGAAGGGAGCATTAGCCTGTTTCCAGTTTCCATCACCACCGGGAGTCCCAGGCAGAAGCCCGGGCTCCGTGACAAACACGCCTGCCAGTGAACAGGGATCAGTATGCAATGTACAGCCAGACAGATTGGATCCTGTGCTGGGTTCTCCACTTCCTCAGCAGCCCACAGGTACCAGAAGCAGCTTCGCACGCTCATTTTCAGTAGCTGCCAGTTCCCAGAGCTAGCACACATCAGCAGCACAGAGAAATGTTAGCACAGTCTGGCACAGAGCTCTCTTCTGCCTGTACAGAGGCACCATTCCCAGGCAAAGGAGTCTGGGGCGCAGGAGACAACATGCAGAAACAGAGGCCTCTCTGCACTTCAGCATCCTGTGGCTAGAAGGGGGGATATTATGTGCAATGTTTCCGTTTTAAATAAAGATCTTGCAAACAGACCTTATTTTCTTAGCTATTTATAGAAAAAGAAACAGCAAGATGCTGTGTTGAAGCTTTCTACACAACCTCTGTTTGAGAGCAAAGGCTGTGGTAACTCGTGAGCAATAGACCACAAGCAAATATTTAACACCATCGGATGACTTGCTGGCAGAGCTGTTAATTTCAGAGCCACCCCGAGCCAAGCACCCCAGGCAGCTTCCAGATGCTGCAGAGGGACTGGCAAACCCAGGCTGGGCAAAGGCATCACTTGGAACCTGAGATAAAAATCTAGAGGACAGACCTCTTCTGTTGCAGTTTCACACGGCCCTGTTCTGGTTTCACACAAGAGCTCCTGGACACTCACAGGACCAAAATCTGTTTCATACCCAAGATCTGCAGGTGAACATGCTGCTGTACACACACTCCACCTGCAAGGACCTTTACCACGGTCCACGTGCAATCTACTGGTACGTGTTGGGAAGCACATGCACACCAGTACATGCACTTCCCGTTGCTCCCCAGCATCCTTCAAACCAAGGAATCCATCCTGCAGAGCTGAAATCATAATGACAGGTGGAAATGGGCTTAAGTGCTGCCTTAAAACAGCCAAGGCATTGCTTTGCAGACGCGGTTCTAGACTCTCCTTTTTATTATCGTTCACCTCATCACCCTGGGAATCAGCAGGAAAACTCATCTCCAAGTGGAACAAGCAGAGGTGCATTCACATTCAATGCCATCGGTGACCCACCGGGAAGGATTTTACAGAAGAAGTTTTGGGTTCACTAAAGGCTGAGCTGCAGCACACATTTCAGAAAGGCAATAAACCTTCATTTTTACCTCCAAGCAAGTGGCTCAAACATAAATCTTTCCAAGGTTTTTAATCACATAAGTGATTAGAAGATCTGACAACAATGATCCCTGCTGGCTCGACATCTAAGAGCACTTTATACAGAAAGCATCTCATTTCATCTTCTAGTTTTCTCATCAGCACAATTATAATTAAAAGAACATTCAAAGGAACCACTTATATTTCACACTTCATTGACAACTTACCAGTCAAGCAGCACAGACTTCAAGAACATCTGAAGTCACCAGGAATTTTAGACAATCTCTAGATAATCTCAATGGAAACGTTCTTCAAACACAAACATCTCCACCAGCCGGGCCACCTTACACTCGGAAACAAAGCCCATCCCTGGTGAAGCAGTTATAGTGAAAGCTTTAATATGTAGGTCAGCGTTCTAAGAAGGGCTACGGTTAAGGCAAAGTATCAGATTGATTCATAATGCTCTCTGATTGCTAATCCTGTGCAGAATTGTGATTTACAACATTCTACCAAAATCTGAGCGCTATGGAAAAGTCTGTATACTTTGTAGAATATCATCAAAACAGTTCTGGTTTTTTACGGTGATCTTTATGAACGTTGAGTAGAGAACAGGAAAATGACATTTTCACCAACAGCTGTGCACACCACTGGGCCTCTCCTGTGTCTTTACACAGGAGGACCATACCTCTGCAGCAGCATCATTTCTGCCCTTCCCAAAGCTGCCAACGCAACAGATCAAGAGCATGAGAAGCAGCACTGGAGGTCAAAGAACTTGAGTTCAAAGATCTCCTCCACATCAGTCAGCCTGAGCACAAAGAGCAAGACAATCTGATCCATCACCATTCTCTGATTCCTCCCACCTGAGCAAGACAGGAGCTAGGTGAGGCTGTGCTGCCCAGGTGCTGTGGTTGAGGGTTAAGGTGTGTGGGCAGTGCCACAGGCACAGGGCTGCCCTTCAGCACCCGCCTGTCCTCCAGCAGAGCCCAACAGGGACATAAGCCTCTGAATACACAGTAATCTGCTTCTGCTGCAGTTTCTCTTGCACCACTGTCTCAAGGACAGAGTTAAGATCCAAAACATTACTGGCTGCATCTGTTTTGCCCTTCATTAGGCCACCCTTGCCCACCTCATACCGGCACCTCTAATTCCTTCCATGTATTTCCAGCTCCTGCAGGAGATGACTCTGCCAGCAACCACTGCAAACCAAGGTTCAAGTACTCGCCTATTTCACCCCTAGAAAACTAGGTCTCAGTGAACAATGATACACCTGCATTTCCACTATTTGGTTTTAACCAACTTACAGAGTATTTGCAAGCAAATAGTAGTCACCAGAGGAAGCAGCCTGCTCAAAGCCTCATCAACAAATATTTTTGTGTCTAGGAATGAGTACAGAAGATCACATATTTCTCTTTACTGAAACCTAACCTCACATTTGCTGTCAGCAGGAGACACGCACGCCCAGCTGAGCACTGCAGCTCCAGTGATAATGTGACAGCTCAATAATTTGTCCATCTCCATTTTCAGGCCAGGCACCACTTTCGCCAGAGGGACACATTTCAGCAGAGGACTCCACGATCTTCCCACTGAATCCACAAAACAGAGCTCCTTCCAGCGTATTTTGCTTACCTAAGGGAAGCCACCATTGAATGAGGAAAGAAAACCAGTGGACAGATTTATCTGGAGCCAAGCTGCAGCCTCGCATGGCTGCTCTGTCCCCAGCACTGACAGCACCTGCGCTGCAGCTCCCAGAGCACACACCTTGGCACTACGGAGCTGCTCATTCCTGCAGCACCATCACCAAAACCAACTTATGTGCTAAACCAGAAGAAAACAGATGATTTGTCTGGACTCAGCACCCGCATCGCCTCCAGAGCAGCAGCTTATGCCCAGGCAAGGTGACCAGCTGCCCAGAGCAGGAGACCTGGAGATGGGCTGCCTGCTCTCCGAGGTCCCCATGTTGGCTGACTCCAAGCCCCCAAACCCTCACCCTCCCACATCAAGAACTGCAGCTAACAGGAAAAGTTTGCCTCATTAGATACTCTTGGCTTCTGTCCCAGGGGCCTTTTGGGGAAGATTTTTCCTGGTAATATTCTTCCTCCAGGGGAAGATTTAGCATCACTCATATCTATATGAGCTCCTCAGTTATTTAAAGCTTCACCTAAACCCTCCCTGACACAGTGACCCAGGACACTGTGATGACACACAAAGGATGGGTGTTTGTTACCTTACTTTGTCCTGGACCCCAGCAGATGAGGACAACTCTCCAAGATGCACAGTCTTTAGCCCTCAGTAACACACCTTACGTACAGCTGCTCCATTCTGCTGGGGTCTCCTTCCACTGACTCCCCTCTGAGAGCAGAAGGATGATGCAGGCTTGCGTCACAGCGCTGCCGTTTATTTAAAGTTATCCCAGCTCAGAAAAATTATTCCAGGTTAGCTACCAGTCTTTAGGCAAGTGCAGTCCTGTGAGTGTGCCACTAAAGGAGGAGTCACACAGAGAGAGTTAGACTCATTCCTCACACATTAATAGGCAGCTCTGGTTTCTCACTCCCTCACAGCCAAGAAAATCTCCTGCTACATCCAGCTGCTCTGCGACGGCACCTTTCCCCTCTCAGATATTTCTGTTTTGACACTGTCAGTGATTAGATCCAGTTGCAGCAAGCAGATATAGAAACAGCATAGAGCAGCGGCAGTTCCCACTCCTTCACGCCGTGTTCCGCGTCCACCGCCCTGATTCACCGGGGACTCATAAATGCAGCAACAGAGATTTGCCCTGAAAGAGCAGTGCGCGGCAGCACAAAAGCCACGCTACATGTTATTTATTCTCTCTGCAGACTGACTAGCGGTGCGCTATTAGAAACAAATGTAGCTACTTCAAAAATTACAGAGTAAACCCCTTGCTACGACTGGAGGGTCCGAGCGGGCTGACCCCGGCCAGCACGGCTCTGTCAGAGTCAGGTGAGGGTGAGCTCAAACCGCAGGGGCGACAGGGGCCGGGATCTGCTTCATCCCCCGCCCATCCTCTCGCCCTCGGTGCCGGCACCGGGCAGGCTCCGCAGCCACCATCGACTTTTGTGCTGCCAAAGCCCCGCCGAGCGGGGAGAGGAGTAGGAGCAGGGGGGGCGGGCAGCCGCGGCCGTACACATCTACCGCTCTTGGAAGTTCATGTTGATGGGGTTATGAAGAAAAATAGTAAGAATTAATAAAAGTTACGCCGCGGCGGAGCTGGCGCCCGTCCGCCCCGCGCCGCTCACCGGAGCCCACCCGCACTCGGGGGCTGCCCCACGCCGGAGCCGAGACCCCCGAGGGCGGCGGGGCCGGGCAGGGCTGGGCGCGGCCCTTCCCGCGGCACCTGCGACCCCGCCGGCCCCGCTGCCCCTCACTCACCTCCGCCTCTCAGTCGCTCATTCACCGCCAGCCCGGCCCCGCTGCCCCTCAGTCCCTCACCGCCGACCCTCAATCGCTCACCGCCAGCCCCGCCTCGCCGACCCTCGCCCGGCCCCTCACTCACAGCCGCCGCCCGCCTTTGTTGCCGCCGCGGCCGAGGCATTTAAAGCGGTGAGGCGGGGGGAGGCGGGGGCCGCCGCGCGGGGGAGGCGCCGCCGCCAGCCCGGCTGCCTCGGCGGGCACGGGGCATCCTCCTCACCCTCCCGCCCCTCATGGCACAGCTGCGGACAGGAGGAGGAGCCCCCGAGCCGCCCCCAGCACAGCCTGGGTGTCCCCTCAGCCCGGGAGCGGCGGGTGACACCGCGCTGCGGAGCGCAGCCCCGGCCGAGGCGCTCGCTCGGTGCCGCACACGCCTGGGAGAGTGACCCCACGCCCTGCAGCACCCTCGGGTGGGAGCCCCGGCGCCGGCCCTGCCCGCCTGCCTCGGGGAGCTCCGTGTGGAAAGGCACGAAAAGCGATCGTACCCCGTTACAGACACGGGCAGAGCCCAGCGCTGGCAGAGCTGCCAGCTAACTCCGTCACTAAGTGCTCATTTTGAATATACACTGCAGATACATCGATAGTTCATTAGCGAGCCGCAGGCAGCTTCCCCAGCACCTATTTCAGTGCTGCCCAGGGAGAGTACTCCGGACCATGGCTCCCTCGAGCCATCCGCACCCCGGTGTGTCAGGGCACCTGCCCGAGGGATGCCCACAGCATGGAAAACGGGGCACATGAATACTGTCTGGCTGAAACTGGCTTCAGCCTTTACCTACTTTCGGCCTCTTCTCTGTGACACATACAAGCACGAGCAGGGATTAGTGTGTGCAATACATTTTGCCAAGTTATGTACCAGTCAGGGTCCAGGCAAGGTAACCTGATTGTTGTCATCACAAAAGCTCAAACTGAGCCCTGGCCATGCAAGCCAAAACAAAGATCCTGCTTAAATCAGCACTGGTCCCCACTGGGGCTGCAGGACAGTGTCCACTGTACCTATCCTGGCTGCTACACTTCCAGTGCTCAACTGGAAAGAGCAAGCAAACTGTTTCTGGGGTGCATCCGTGTTTTTCCAACTTGAAAGGGGTCAGCATCTGGTCTGGGGTTATATCCTCCTACAAATGTGTGTTCAAAATCAGCATCTTGCTGTGCACTACTCCCACCTTAGCTGCAGATGATGTTCTGTCGTACAATGGAGAGTACCCTCTGCTCCCACTGGACGGAGGAAGGTCTTCGCAAGGGCTTTCCAACATCAGAGAACATGAAACATCAGCAAGGACACATAAAGTATTACAAAATAAACTCTCAGAAAAGAAATAGCCCACTGTGCTATGGCAGAATGCAGGTTCATATTGTAAGCCCGTGCTGTCCCCAGGTACTCCCATTATGGCTGGTACCAGTCTGAGCCAGGCGCCGGGGGGAGAGCTGGAGGGGGAGATGTGGCTTTCATGTGCGATGCAGCCATCTCCTGGTGCCTCTCCCCGTCTGCAGAGGGGCTGGATAGGATGCTCCCTGCAGGAGTTTGATGCACTGCCCGGGAGAATCAGGGAGGCAGAGCCTGCTTGCCTGGACAAGGCACAGGGCTGGGGTTTACATACGGCACCCCATGCCCTTCAGGATGGCTGAGAGCACCATTGTTGGAGCATGAGCACTGGAGCTGGTGGGAGTTCACAGCAGGCAGACACTTTCCTGCGCAGGCAAAGTGGTTTGGGCACTTCCTGGCCTTTAAAGGCCTAAAAGCTGGTTAAACCTTATATATAGGCTGAACCCGAAGGCAGATGAGTTCCTCTAGCTCTTTTGAGTAGGGACATAAGTGACACGGGTGGCTGGCCAGCCCACATTTACCACTAACTGGGGTATGTTTATGTGGATGTTTGCTCAGAAAGGTCTTAGCCTGGGCCAAGATCCTTCACCGAGCATCTTCCCAGTTCTGCACTTAGACCATGTGGATGTAGGTACCTGCTGTCAGCGCAAGGAGCTGCACAAAAGCCTCCTGCCCTCTGGGACTCCAGGTAGGGAACACATGGACTTGCTTTCTGCCTCTTCCCTCTATCCACTCCCCTCTTGCAGAAGTCCCCTCCTCACTGGTCCTTGGCTTAATCTCAGATTCCCCTTGTGCTGTGCTGCTTGCAGAAATGAGGATAACTTAACAACTTCACCTGCCTGGATGGTCCAGAAATCCCCAAAGCACGGTAAACCCCTCCCCATCTCCCACTGTTCATCCCTCCTGTATTGCTGTAATGAGGCTGCAGACCATGACCGTACCTGAACAGGGACCACCCATGGTGAAGAAAACCCTTCCCCTACCTTTGGAAACACAAAATCTGCAGATAACCCAAAACTGGAGCCCAGGAGCCTCGAGGGGGTGAACCTCACCCACTCACCTTGCCATGCCCCCGGGCAAGCAGCAGAGGAGACCACAGGGGGAGTGAGGGAGAGCATCCAAATTCCAGAGGGCTGTGCTGAGCTGTGCTGGCTTTTTCAGGCTCATGACTCCTACCTTCCAGCAGAGCTTCCTTCTGGAGAACAAAGCTGGCATCAGCATCTTCGTCCAAGTCATTTTTTCCTATGCTGCAGAAGAACAAGCAGTTCAGGGAAAAGTGCTGGGAGTCATAGTCACCCTCCTTGATTTGTCACTCAAAAGAGATGGGCAGAGTCAGAAGAGGAACGGTATAAAAAGGCGGCTGTTGTCCAAGCATGCTCTTGTCCTGTCCCAGCCACATCCCAGTTCAGGGACTCCTGTACCACCCCCAGCACTGGCAGCTGCTGCTGCGTGTCCCGGCAGTGCTGACTCTCGTGGGGGCCAGTGCCCAGTGCCCTCTGTCTTTGGTGGAAAGCAGCAGGCAGGCCTGGGTGCTGTGGGCCAGGGCTATATGTGGGTGACTTCTAGTCATGACTGAATCAGTGGGCCAGGGACACCCTCACCTGTGCATTGCTAGAAACAGCACAGACCAGCACTCAGCTGCTCAGTGAAGTGATTAATATTTATGCTCCGCGCCTGCTAATATTAGAAGTTCGGGAACAATAGATAATGCTTTTATGGGGCTTTTAAAAGGAATCTTCCTCAAAGACTCCTTCCTTTACCAAGAGGCCTATAAAGGTGGGGTTGAGTGGCTTTTACATGAAAAAATATTTTGTCACATCTTCAATTCCTTAACTCTTTGCTTAAAGCATTAAGAGTTTTTTGATAAAAAATTGGCACTTCCTTGACTGCCTGACCTGACTGTCCTTGAATAGAAGGGAAACCACACATGCTGGGCAGAGCAGTTGCAGGGCAGTCCCACCGTGCTTGGGATGTGCATGAATACCTTCACCCTATGCAATGGCAGAAATTTTCTCCTGAAGCTTCTGGCTTCAGCGCAGTGAAGCCAACTAACAAAATATACTGAAATTAATCTTAAAACCCCACACTGTCCATCCCTGCTGCCAAAACCTGCATTCTTGACAGAGGTTTGTCTAACCTGGTTTTAAAAACATCTATTGGTGGAGATATGCCAACCTGTATCTTTTCCAGTCCTTATTTATCCTGCAGTTGGAAAGTATCTCTCAATGTCTTTTCAAAAATATTATTGTAATTTTCCCCTATCCCCAGTGGGGGACCAATTTACTGCCTTACTCTGTGGCAGTCTTTTATACACTTAAAGGCTTAACTCATCTCCCCAGTCCTCCTTCCTCTGGATTACCCAACGCCAGTTCACTCTGCCTGCCCTCACAAGTCATGTTTCCAAGTTCTCCAGTCTTCCTTGCTGCCCATCTCTGGTTCCTCTCCAGCCTTATCTTTTGACAAATGTCCTGAAGCCTGCCCTGCCCTGAGCAGAGGGAAAGGGTTGCATGGTGTGTGTAAGTGCACTTCAGTCTGTATTCTCCATTTCATTTATTCTCACAGTGGGAGTTGTTAGAGACTTGTGTTCGGCCTGCCGTGCTCTGCACTGACCAAGGATTTTTTGGTAAGACCAGTGCCCATCCAGCCCCTGGCCAGGCTCCCCAGGCAGCAGCAGCAGCCAGACCCCTCCTCAGAGAGGGAGGCTGCGCAGGAGCACGATGCCACTTAGCCCTCTTGCCTTCCTGCACACAATTTTCCTCCTAGCCCATTTAGGATCCTTGGATTCTTGCACAGGCAGGATGAGTCTTGTTTTCTGAATTCCCATGGGTGCACTTTCCAGGCAAATGTGAAGAAAAACAAGAGTTAGACCATGGTGTTTCATCCCTTGGCCTGCTCCAGTCTCCTGGAGACTACCAGAGCCCGTGATTCATTATGCCTGTGTTGTATTTATCTCTTCGGTTGGGACGTTGCTATTCAATAAAAATATGACACATTTAACTGTGGCAGAAACAGCAGACCCCAGGCAGCAAGAGCAAAGAGAAGGGAGGATGTATAATCCACGCTGGCACACATGCAGCATGTACACACAGCAACAATTAGACAGGTTCAATTGTCTCAGATCGCAGTTGCAGACGTTACAAATGCAAGTCCGCACACAGCCCAAGCTAAAACAGGCAGATCCCATTTTTTTTTTGCTGGAAAATTCTGTGTCACTGAGTTGCCTCACATGGAAGAAAGCAAAATCTCTGAGCTAGGATCCTGCCTGTGAATGAATGGGTCAGCACAAATCCCAGCAGCCTGTGGGCCACAGTTTCTTCTCCAGTTCTACCTGCACAAGCACAGAGTTCAAGATGGCACAGCAGCTCATTCTCCCTTCATCTGTCAGAGGAGGGAGAGGGGGCCAGACCCTGAGCTGGGATGTTGCTCACCAGGGATACCTCTCTGCTCAGCTCCCTATCAGAGCAGCCCAGGTTTGCCTCTGTGCACAGCAGGGAAAGGTGGGAGGTTAAGTACAGGGCACGTATCAAACACAGCGGTCACTCCTCGCTCTGCCCAGACACTGCATTTACCAGGGCCTGGCAGGGGGCTGGATTTTTTGAACAATCCAGGGCCTGGCAGGGGATTGGATTCTTTGCACAATCTGGCCTCTACCCAGACTATGAGCGAAGCCCAGCGCCACAGGTCACGGAGCTGGGGTTTTCTCAGATGTGGTTTTGGTCACAGCGAGTGACCACATTGCTCCTCTGCCTCCGGGGCCCCACGCTGTGCCCTGGGTGCAGCACAACCCCTCTACACTGTTTTATAACCTCCCAGGGCTGTGATTATTATTTCACAGCAGTCTCCTACGCGCAGCAGTGGGGCAGAATGGCATATGCACAGACACAGGTAACCCGGCCCCACTCACCTCCCACCTCCTCCCAGGCTGGCACTGGAGGAGGTTGCTCTGAAGCCAGATCATGATGCACAGCAACATGCCAATGAGAAAAATCACACCACTCCCTTTGCTGTTATATTCCAGCCAAGCTAAAAATAAACTGCAGGTAAATTTTCTTTGTTTTCTTCACACAGCAGAGAAGATTTGAGTCCGAACAATGAAGACCCAGAATAATTCCTGCAACCAGCACCCTAAGGTGATTATGTACACTGCTGATGTCTTCAGCTCTTTGCAAATATAAAGTGGGGAAGAAAATGGCATTGAAAGTTATTTAGGTAAGAGAGGAATTCTTATAATTTTAAGCTTAGCTGAACCAGATTATGAGTGATGTTTTCCCCTCACCCCTGCACATTATCTTGAACATGGTTAGGAAAAAAAAAGGGGTAAGTTAGCCTTTCTACAAAAGAAAATAAGGAAATCCTTTTCTGCAGATCACGGAGGTTGCACAACTTCAGCAGGGGGGAAACTTGAGGCCCTTATTGTTGCTGCAGAACCTGCTAATTTCGAAAGCCGATTTGTAGATTGGTTAAATTCAAAATGTAACTGAAACGTCTTTAAATTACTTCTTGAACATCTAAAATAATATCCTAATTCTAGAATAAAGTCCAGTGCCACTTATGCTGTGAGCCATAACCTGCTAAGGCAGCAGAAAGAGGCAATTGGGATTTCCTCTGTGAAGCTGTTACAAGCACAAAGGGATGGGGAGTACTGGTAATTTTTCACAAACTCATTTCCTGGAGGTAAGGCTGGGGCAGCTCCATCAGTGCTCTGCAGGAGGAGGATGTCTTCCTTGGAGCGCAGCCAACAGTCTGGGAGGTCAAGAGATGAGCAAGAGAAATTTCCTTGCCAAGAGCAGGGTTCCCCAGCCCGGGCTCGTGGGCAAGAGGAGCTCTCGTGCAGCGTTTCGTTTATTTCTCTTGGATGTTGTTTTTTCAGGCTGGCAGGAAAAGTGCAGTTGCCTGCAGCCACTTCATGGTCAGTGTTCATTCCTGGGGGTCAGCAGATGTCAGTGCCCATCCTTGAAAGATTTCCTGGCTGCAGAAGTGTTGCCCTTCCCTCTGCAGATGTGGAGTGCAGCTGTCACAGCCAAGACGTGACCATCAGCGGTCCTCAGTCAGACTTTGGCTGAAGACAGTCCCAAAACTTTGCTTTCTTTGTGGTAATCCAGACTTCAGATACCTTTGGATTATCCTCCAGGCCCAGCTCTGAGAGCAGCAGTTTGCTTCTCTGCAAAATCAGCCCACATCTGCCTGACTTTGCACTGAAGTGAGGAGCTTTCACAGGCTCTGGTCTATCACTGTGTGGGGTCTCTGAAGTGTTTATGTTTGTGTTTTGGCACTTGTATTCTCATTTTTGGTGGGGGTGAAGGTGTGGCTGGGGAGACAACAGTCTTCCCCATGAGGGTGAATTGCACAGCCTTGAAGTAGTAACACACCAAACCCCTTGCCTCTCCTCTACTGTAAATGATCACAGGTCAAAGATAAAAGCACATATGACACGGTCACAGTGCCCTGAAGTTTTGCAGGGTCTTTCTTTTGTTGTCCAGAGGAATATTCTGAGCCAGAAGTTGCTTTTACAGGAGTATTTTAATTTTGTCCCCTGTGAAACACAAACAATCCACATGACTCAAAAATCAAATGAGCTTGGTCTGGGGCTGGCTGAGTCATCCTGTTTGATTGTCAGCCTATAGTAATTAGACTGTGTGCAATAAACCATTTCATTACAAGGCACTCCAGTCAGGCCCCTTAAAAACACTTCAGCCACTCTGGTCAGCACCTGCCATTAGTGGTAACGTAACATTTTAATGAAAAACAAGAACTCCACCATGAAAACCACTCAATTCAAAGTGCTTTTATTGATGGGATTTAATAAAATATTTTTCTTAAATTTGTTAGGGAAAGGACTCAACTCAAAACACCCAACAAAAGGTTAGTTAACTGGAAAAATAAATTCAAGAAAACATTTAAAAGTAGTTCTCATCAGGACATCCAACTCCTCAGAGTCCTGGACAGATGCAGTATCTCCTACAGAGATGCTCTGGCCCAGCCCAGAATGAAGAAACAGCGTGTCCAGACTCCCTCCTTCCTACTCTGTCTGGTGTATGTGTGTGCAGAGGTGAAGAATTAGGAGCTTATCTGAGCAGAACTCAACCCAATGAGTCTAAGAAACCTTTAAAGATACATCAAAACTCAGCACACACTGAACAGGGAAAGGTGGCCTGGGCAGAAGCCACCGCTGTCAGTGTCATCTGGACCACGGGGTGTTTTTGTACCCACCACGTGATCCCAGTGGATGCAAGGAGCTGGGCCAGAGATTTCTGGCTCTGCTCAGCAAAGGGTAGCACCTCTCCTGCTTCCTGCCTGTCCCCAGCAAAGAGACAGTGACGAGGGGCCTTGCACGGGCTCCACAGTTCTGCAGGGAGTTCTCATCCGATGGATAGGGTTGTCTGACTCGCTACAGCACAGCTGAAATTAAGGGATGTATTAGACAAGATTTAAGAAAAGAAATTATTGCTTTCCTTCTTTTTTAGTGAACTCATGATCAGCCAACTGATGTCCAAATACACAGCATTCCTGCTACTACAAACTCTACCTTATCCTACAGCCCCTTCTTTGCTTTAAATCCTGAACTGTGCTTTGAGTTGAGGAAAGTATAAAATTTCTTCCTGAAGCAGTCAGCTACCTGATGTTGAGCAATACTGCACTGGAAGGGTATGGCTTTCCACCATCCCTAGCAGGGAGGCAGCAGGATATTTTTGCCATGTATCATTCACATTAAAACTCTGCAATTTCCCCTTGGTTCTCCTGGGTATACTTTTAGTATCGTACGTGTACCTGCATCCTTAACGCACTTTACACCTACAGACCCCAAACTGATCTGCAAACTAAATAATGGCATTTTCAAGTCACAAATGTGGAAGTTCAGGGACAGATTTTAAAGCCCTTACACTGTTGATCCACGCTCCTCTGCGGGAGAAGCTCCACCACAGTCCCAGCAAGATATTGCTCAACATAGCAATGTGCAGATTCTACATTTCTAAGATTTCCAGAGAACTGGTTGGGGTAGCAAGAGGTATTTGGTCTCTCATTTTGTGATGGTTCATTGGAAATTCAAGTGTACTTCCTTCTGATTCTGGAGCCTGCTATTCAGGAGATTTTAAGACCAACGAATAAAATTATTTACTGCTCAGTCTTGTTGTTGGTTTCCTGAAGAAGTGCAAGAGGAGGTTATTGTAAGGGTGCTGGAAATGCTGATTACAACATGTCCTGTGGCCAAGCCGCGCGTGAGGCAACAAGGACTTTGAATCCTTGTTTGGGAAAAAACAGTAGGGGAGGCAGGGTATCCAACAGCATGCAGCTATCTGGTGTGCTGACTTTTTAATCTATGTCCAAAATAGGGCTCAAGAGCTCACACAGCACCTGCTTCAGCAGTGCCTGGAAAGGCACTTTCCAGGAATGCTGATGCTTGTGATGCTTGGCTGCATTTGTAGCATCACAGCAGAATTTACTCCAAATGAGCCCTGATGTGACAGACTGGGAACTGGGCCTGAGACCATGCTCACCCTGAGCCCCACAGCCTCGTGATTTAATAAAATACCTAGAATTCCTTCTATTACAAGCATAGCATGGAGGTTGTCAGGAAAGCTTGTTAGTCCATTACTATAATTTAACATCAAGATGCACATTTTTGGGGATGGTTTCCAAAATACTCTAAGGGGAAAAGTCTGTCATTGCTGCAGTGACTGGCACCTGCATGTCTGACCACTCCATGTGGCTGCCCCAGCCTGGTCACAGGAACGAGACCTAAACCCACAGACACCCACCTCCCCTGCAGTGTTCACTGCCTGCATGGTGCCAGTTAGGAATGAAAAACAAACGGCAGTGGATTTACACGAGGCAGCAGCATCCCCCAAGCCTGCGGCTGCTCCTTTTCAGCCTCTTCCCAGAGGCAGATGGAACGTAATGGTTGCCTCAATCCCATTTCAATGCTGCAGCATCACCAGCCAGTTTGGGCATTGCACTGCCCTGGCTGGCGTCACAGGAGCAGCCAGGCCCTGATGTTCCCTTACACCAGCAAGAGCAGGCTCCTCTCTGCTGGCAGGACTGCCCCTCCTGCCCACTACTCCCAGAAAACTCTACAGCATTACCACTTGCATGACAAGGATAATTAAAAGTTTTCTCTCCTTAAAATTCACAACATGCGTGCTTTTTTTAGAGAAATTGCTGTCCTTCACCATGCTTCTGATGGACTCACCCAGCAGCAGTAATTACTAGATTGACTGCTGGTTTCTCATTAAAAAAAGTGGGAAAGAGAAGGTGACCAAAACAGAAAATAAAAAAGCAGCACATCCAGATGGATTTTTAACCCCCCTGTCAGAAGTGTGGCTCCACTAACGCTGTACATTTGGTGCAGGACAGACCCAGCACTTCCTTTTGAAACATCATCAGCTTAAGTTGTCAGAGTAACTGAAATAAAATATTCAAACTCTAGGTTATGCTGGTTACATCTGTGGGCCAGGATCCAAAAAAACATTCCTTCTTCCCACTGTCCTGCAAAGTGCAGGCTCTGATGGCCAAGCTCCCTGTGCCTGGGTTCTCCCACATCCCCTGTGCTTCCTGGCACCAGGAGGAGGGACTGCTCCCCTCGTTGGTACAGGACCCAAGGGTCAGAGGAGAGCTCTAGCACGGGCTGCAGGGCAGTGCTGTGGAATGCTGCTGATGGCAAACCCTGCTCTGCAGGATGCCCGCTAGCACCAGAGCACTCATGGTAAAGCACAGTATCCCTAAAATCACCAGAATTACCCTGGGGACTCACAGCTCACTGGAAAGCGTGCAGCTGAGGCAAGAGATAAGTGATGTTTATACTGCTGAAGGAAAACATATACAGGATTCTTCTCTGTCCTTGAGATTCCAGATAAATAAGGAGTCAGGGCAAAAAAAGATGTCACCAGTTGATAACATATGTACAGCAATTTCAGACAGTGATTTATACTGACTCTGGTCTATTTAACTGTGCAAAAATACAGTCACAAGCCAAGCATTTGGGATGCAGCCCTCCTTCCTCCTGCAGGCCCCCTGCCTGTGCCATTTGCTCTGGGTTGCTTTAGAAGTGTCTAAGTGAGGGTGTGTGGGTGCCTCCCAAGCACCCACACAGAATCCCCTTAGCTGGGGGCCCTCAACACCTCACTGCTTTTGTGCAGAACACCCAGGGAACTCAAGTACAACTTTCCTGCGTTATTCCTGGCTGGTGTGGGGACTGGTTCAAACTCTCTGATACAAAGAGGTCTCCAGCCTTGCCTGTCCCTTGCCATGGAGGGCTGTGTTCAAAGCACGGCCTGGGTGCCACCCACCTGCCCTGCTGGACAGCACAGCTACCTGTCTGCAGCTGGCATTGAAGCACCAACCCTTTGCTCTTCGTCTCCTCCCTTGCTCAGCTGTGCCGGGCCCGTGGCAGGGCAAGGACGTGCCCTGTGTCCCCCTCAGCAGCTTTCACACACAGTGCACGCACCTCCTCAGACAGGGGAGGGACCACCTGATGCAGGAGGTTTAAATCCAATGTGGAAAATCAAACAAAAACACTGTCTCCTCTTGGCATTGACTTGACTCTATCAGCTCCTTCCCAAGTCACTGAGGGCTACAGAAACCTCCCACCCTGCACACGTCTGGGTAATTGCTGCTGCTTTCACTGCAATTTCACTGCTTTCCCTCCTTGCAAAAACTAAGAGGGTTCTTTCTAAAGTTAAGGAAAATGGCAAATCTTGACCATTCCCTGCATATTTCCTACGCTGCTTCCCTTTCCAGTCACTGAAGCAGAAATGGTGTATCAGAGGAACTTCAGCCTGTTCTTAAAACAGTCTCGGTCTCACCCACTGCCTTCTGCAAGACTGACCCCAGTTACTGTCACCTTGATTTTTCATAGTGCTAACAATAAACCCCCTCCTCTACCATCATTTGGATGTGTAGGATCATATTTCTTCACGGTTGCTGTACCTATTTTCTTTCACAAGTTTTTAGTGTTGCCTGCTTGACCCAGGCTTTCGTGAGATATTTTATTTTTAATGCCGTGACGATTTTGTCTTTCATGCATTTAACACTTTGTCCCCACAGGTATTGCAGCAGCCTTCTCCTCTTTCTTTTCCCATATTTCCCACTTCTTCTGACAGGAAACACTTCAGCCCCCAAGTCCATACTGTCTTGCAAGGTGCCTTTCTCATATCTCCAACATTTGGGCTCTTCCTTTACATGCTCACCTTTAGAGTCTCAACCACGTGTGACTTGATCCTGTCTCCATGTCACATAACCTTTCCACGTGTTATTTTTATGCCTGGCTGGCTGTGATCAGGGCTTTCTGAAGCATTTCTGAAGCTGCAGGCTCCTCAGCAATGCCTTCCCTGCCCCACGCAGCCTCTTGCCCACATTGTCCCTGTCAGACTGGCTTCACTGCTTTCTCTTGGCCCACTCAACCTCAGAAAGTCCTGTTTCCATCTGGGCATGGGCAGGATCACTGCCACAGTTTCTGTCCATGGCACAGGCCAAATCCCTCTCTGGTGGGAATGGTGACTCTCCAGGCTCCAGCACAGGTGTGAGCACTGCCATGGCCAGCTCAGAAGCTCGGCATGCTCAGAGCTCACCCTCCTTTGTTTCCCACAGTTGTACAGCTGATGCAGAGGTACATGTGCTTCAGGCCTCCTGCTTGTGAGGGTGAGATGGAAGAAAAAGAAAGACACCCTTCCCAAGGCACTTGTGTGGAGACAGTCCCTAGGCAAGGGAAGAGGTGGCACAGATTCTGTGTCAGCCATCTCCCCATGGCTGTGGTCCCTGTAAGGTCTGCACAGTGGTTCATCCAGAGTCGGGGGCTGACATTCCAAGGATGGTTTCTCTCCTGCCAGGGAGGTGGTTCATGAGTCCAAAAGGTGGAGGGAGGAGAGCAGGGATGTGGATCTATGTGCCACAGGAGATGTCAGAACCTGCAGTGCTCAGGGAACAGATGCTCCCCACCAACACTCCCAGGATGTCTGCACGAGTACAGGGACCCCAGCAACAAGGTTTCCCCTCCAAAGGTAGTGCTGTGATTAACTTCATAATTAAAGCAGAGGGGAAGAAGATCTGCCCTTGCAGCCTGTCCAGCTCAGAGCACAGGGAATGCAGCCCTCCCCTGTCCTGCATCCCTCAACACCTTTTCTAAGAATTCTAAATGTCACCAAATCTATTTGCTTACAATTTCCCCGTGCCAGAGAAGAAGATCAAATACATGCTTCTTTACACTTAATGAGATAAAAGCTCAGACCAAGCCTGGCTACCCCAGTCTCCACAGGTGTCTTTAAGGGTATCCTTCCACCTGCAAAGCCAGCAGACCCACTGCAGGAGTGGTCGGTCCTGCGGGGTGCACAACACCCACAACACCCACTCCCTTAATCCCAGCCCAGGCTCTGCCCGCCAACACGCTCAGCAATGCACATGAGACTGTTCACAGGAACTGTCCTCTCCTCCTCCTTCTGGAGCTTTGTCCTTCCATCTGTTTGTGCACAGACAAAACTCCAACTGCAAATCCACAAACTCCACAGCTCTAAATGGGAGTTGTCCCTGGTCCCCCTCAGCCCACATCTCTCGCATCTCTTCTTTTCAGGACACAGCTTCAGAATCAGATGTGACCAGAGAACCTCTTACATAAGGGTGTGTGAAGGGGAAGCTGGGACCTGAGAAAAGATCTCACGGAAATGAGGTTCACAAGGGAAGATGACTTCTGCCTTACCTACAATAACACAGGAAGCAAAGACTCACCGTTAGATAAGAAGAGCAAATAACTCTTCACTTTCTCAGCAGTCAACTGAGCTCTAAAAAGAACGTTTAGCCTCTTACCATTTCCTGTTTCCACAGTGGCAGGGTGCATCCCCTGCTGACCTCTGGCAGCAGATTTGGCCCCTGGTTTACTGCAGGGGTGGTGAAGCCAAATGTCCCCAAGGGGAAAATGTGTGGTCACCAGTCTGCCATGCAGCAGAGGGATGAACACCAGAGATCCACGTGTCCAGCTGGAAAGAGGAAGCTGGTCTGGACAGCCCCTTCCTTGAAAGAAAAGTCAAGTTTTTCCCAAGTCTGCTTTGAATGTGTTGGCAAAGGGCCACCTGCAGCTGCTGGCCCCATTCCCTCACGCAGCTTAGCACAGATCATATGTAGGGAGCTGGAGGAGGCTGTTGTTGGCAGCCCCATCTGCAAGGGGCTGGGATGGCAGATGCCAGAAGGCTCCAGCTGAAAGGTGGTTTGGGTTTAGAGCAGCTGTTGTTATTTCAGCAGCTGCAACCTGAGAGAAACATGTAAATCTTTCCCTACATTATACCACCACCCTGCCCTAACCGCATTGTAAAGTCCTTCCCAGTCATCACAAGGCTGCAGGGGACAAGAGGTGAGGGTCTAAACACAGAACGTGGCAGCAGGTGGGAAAAGCAGGTACAGAGCGTGGAAGAGGGTAGCTATAAAATCTAATCTACCTCAGCCTCCCCAAAGTACTTGTGACAGTTGAAAAAGATTCAGGCAAAAACTTCAGCTTTTCAAGGAGGCAAATGGAGCCCAAAAGGGGAGATGAATAAAAGCCACACTTTTAATTTCATGTCTAAATCAGAGGCAGGAGGTCTGTTTGAAAATTAAGTGGAGAAGAGTAAGGAGATTATCGTAGTGTGCTACATAGATTTTAAAGTTACTGCATTCACAGATCAAACTTTGAAAAACATTGGATTTAAGAGAAACAAAGGAGGAGGAAATTTGTGAAGAACCTTTTATAAACAGCACAGAGACACACAAATTACATGTTCTCTTCTGGAAGACAGGAGAATTCTTCACTCAGAGTGTAATGGGCTTAGAAATTTAAAAGAAGAAGGGATTACCAGAATAGTCCTCCTCAAATACAGAAACTCGTAGCTGGAATGGGGCAGCATCCACAGCACGGGAAGGAGTGGGGCTGCACAGCTGGGTGGGAAAGCAGAGTGATATCCCAGCAGACCAGCATGGAAACCACAGGAACATGCCAAAGAGGGCAGAAATAGAAGCTCTGAGGAAACACTTCTTGCAAAATCCACACCAACCAAAAAGGCTGGAGACAGTCAGAAGGAGCATGCAGATGGTGGGAATAAAGAGAGGCCAGGGCAGAGCCAACCTGGGGGCAGAGCTGCCACATGTGCAAGGTGCCCAGACATAACCTGAGGGAATGGTTAAAGTAATCACCTCAAAGAAAAGTGAGAGAGACAACAGAGTAGGCTCCTTTTCTATGAAAAATCAAAGGATGCCATCCCTTGCCTGTGTTCAGAGCTAAACAAGTATGCAGAACAGACATTTCCTGTGCTTAGTGTAAGAGGTTGTATTTGGTGGTGAGCTAGGTACCAGACCCTTTTCCACTCTGGAGGCTTCAGCTGACTTCCTCCAGGGGTAAAAACAACCAACCTCACCCCACCTGATCTCTCTGTGCTCCCTGCGAGGCATTGCTTTAGGAAACAGCCACTCAGACTGCACGCTGTGCTTCAGCCCTTTCACAGGTAGGAGGGACACCATAAGCCTTGAGGTAATAAAAGTAACGTATTGAAGTGCTTACAAGCAGTAGAAAAACACAACCAAAACTTCATAAGGCTCCTGAAAGACTGCTTCTAGATTAAAACCCAACAGCAGCATCTTAACAACCTTCTTAGAGAACAGAGTACCTGAGTGGTGACTCGGGGTAAATTCCCATCCTTTGGAAGGAGTCAGCAATAGGCCTCTACCTCCAAAACCAGACTCACTGGGAACAGAAAGGTTTGCCATGAAATGCAGCATCCCCAGTCTCTGTCCTGCAACTGCTCACTCCTGGCTTCCCTGCACGAAGCAGGGGGGAGGTTACAGGGAACACCCTTGGGGAAGCACATTCCAAATTCAGGAGCAAGAGGGGTGATGGAGGAAGCGACAGCCCAAACAGCAAGGACAGAGCTGAGCAGTACCGAGAGCAGAGCACAGCAAAGGCTTCCACACGGCAGGTGAGTCACGGGGCTGTGCTGCGTGCTGAACCACCGGGTTCCAGGGCCTGCCTCGGGAAGGAAACAGCAGCAGGGTCTCTCTGAGGCTGGGCCACCACGCAGCAGCCTTGGCACGTGTTGGTGGAGAGGAGCTGCAGCCGAGCCAAGCTCCTACCCACAGTCATTTTCTATCTCTTGTCATCAGCGCTCCCTTATCCACCTGTAGTAAATCTCACCATGCATAAGGTCTCAACCCTAGCCCTGTCATTAGCCATAAGGGTTGATTTGTGCTGCCCTCTGATACTAGCAGTGGAAAACATGATTCCAGTGCTGCCAGGTTCATGTCCTGCTTGGGACTGGCTGCAAATAACAAACTGATTGTGCAGAAGGTGAGGAATAATGGCAGAAACAGAAGAGTAACAAACTGATTGAGAGAAGCTGGGTAAAGTAATCGGGACAGGGACAGAAGAATATTTTTTTAGGGCAATGCAACATGGCCAATGCTCCTCTTTGATAAGCCTGTATGAAACCTTCCTGCAGGGGACAGAGCTGCTCTGGGAAGCAGGAGAGCCAAGGCTTTGGACCCGTACGGCCTAGGAGAATCCTGTGTCCCAGGTGAGCTGGCAGGAGTCTGCTGGGACAAGAAGAGAACCCCTGTGGTTAACTTAATTGTATTTATTCCCCTTAAAAAATTGGGTAGTTTCAGTTTTGCAGAATGTTTCAGCAACGTCCTTGAGACTACATTTTATCTGCATTTCAGAGCGTCAGAAACATTCTGCATTTTGGAGTCATTGCAGCCAGAGCATGCTGTCCCAGAGGGAAGGGCTGGTGTAATACCTTGCACTCACAAACTGGAAAATGCTATCAAGGTAGCAAATGCTTTGCCAGGATGGTGGCAGGGTCTGCTGAGGAAATGTCATAACATTTTTAATTGAACCATAAAGACACACGCTGTGTGAGCAGCAGTCACCGGGGCACACACGCAGAGATGCTGCCTTCCTGCTTTTCAGAAACAAATACAAAAGAACGACCAAGATGTGAAGTCAATTATTTTCAGAGGTATCAGAAAAGGCACCACGCACTGAGGGGAGAGTGGGAGGCAAACAGAGCCCAGAAACAAAAGCGATACAGTGAGAGATGACAAAGCCACTGAGCACAAAAGCACCCGGATTATCTCCGGCACACACTCGCCGGCGCTCGCAGGCTCACCACAAACCCCAGCGGCAGAGCTGTGAGCAATTACTTCTGGTTCAGCAGGACACAAATATTTGCAGAGAGCAAGCCAAGACACAACAAACAAACAAAGTCGTGGGGTTCAGGGGCTGGGTTTTGCCCTGGCGCTGCTGCACGTGCCCCAGAAAGCCAGCAGGGACAGCGCTGGCCCCGGCACAGTCTGCCTGCACTGGGGCCACTGGGGCGAGGGACACCTTTGTTCCCGGAGGGCAGGACAGTGCTGCACAGCCACGGGGTGCAGGAGATGTCTCAGTGCCCGCAGGCCACCAGCAGTCCCCTCCAAAGACACTGGTGGGAAGTTTGCTCAGGGGTTTCCCTGCCTGGGGAGCCAGCGGGATGAAAAGGGCCGGGGTCAGCAGGACCGGTGCTCTGCCCTGCCTTGGGAAAATGAGGCAATGCCACAGGTACTCCTTGCTGCCTCCCTGACGAAACACAGGAACGACTTGTGCCATGATAGGAATTAAATTACACTCTTTAGCAGACTTGCCCTCTGCAGTCCCAGATTGCAGGCCCTGGGGTGTTTCTCATGAAGAATACCTATATCATACCTCATTTTGATTCTCTGAATTTCCTTAATCTTTCCTCCTTGGCTGTGGGGTAGAAAAAGCTTCTTTCTCACTCCTCTCCTCCTGTCAGAGACTCTCTCTGATGTCTCCATCTCCATCTATGAGCCAGCAGCATGCTTCACAGGCAGAGCCTCATGGATGCAGGCACATGAAAAGTAAAGTGAAGTACTGGGGGGAATTTTCCATGAAGTGGAGATATGTATTGTGAGGTGGATATGTGTTGCTGCCTGGAAAAAGAAAGAAACAGCTCAGAACCTTTTTGTTTTCTCTCTGCTATTCAGAGGACCTCTGTGTCATCTGAGCAGAGACACAGCAGGGAGCTGCTGCTTGCTTTGCCAAAGCAATGAGAAGGAATAGTCTGTGTTAAAGACACCACCCTCGTAGGGATTATAAATACAAAAGGAGATGAAATTATCCAGCTGAACCCAATCCATGGAAAACACTGCAGCGAGGAGCGGGAGGAAGGGAAGCGCCTGGCTGTGGGCGATGGGCCAGGCAGGCACATACGAATCACATTAAAAACCTATAAAGGAGCACCAGAAAATGTGTTTTATATAGAAGTACTTTCACTCCCACCTGCCTGTCTAGCTCTACAGCTTTTGCAGGAGGAGCCTCCAGTGATGCCAAGGTGGCAGGATCTGAGCCCAGCACTCCAGCCCACCCCAAGGCTCACGGAACCCGTCCTGCCAGGGGGGACAGCAGTGAGGGCACAGCAGGAGCAGGAGGCTGTGTGCCACAGCAGGAGAGTTCAGGATATCTGGTTTGCCTGTGGGTTTGGTGTCCAGGGGCCCAGTCCCACAGGATTTCCATGTGAGCACGGAAGCTGTCTCAAGCTCAGATGAGCAGCACTAAGGGTCTTGTAGCTGCTGTGTGCCCAGAGCAAAGGGTCCCTGGCATTCAGCCATGACTGAGCACCAGCTCAGGGCCACCGACACAAACCAGCACAAGTTTTGTGTGTACATTTGTAAAGGGTTTTTAAAACATCAGGTCATGGCAGAAGGGGATGTTTCCTCTGCCCAGGCTGAGCTGCAAGTGTGGAGGGGCAAGCTCTCACTGGGGCTGCTGACCACAGCAGCACAACACTGAATACACGATATCAGTCCTCCGGAGTTCCTCAGCACATCTGCTGTGGCAGGGCATTGAGGCCCCCAGTCTGCTCCCAGCTGCCAGATCTGCTTCTCCAGCTCACATGTACACAAGGCAAGGTGCTGCAGACACTCAAACAAGGGCTGCTGGCTCAGCCGGCTGTTGCCCCAGCTGCCAGACTGGCTTTCCAAAGGAAGGTGCTTCCCAGAGCCAGAAACGTATAAATGTTGTGATGGCTGAGTGAACCAGCATTGTTTTTCATAAAGAAAAGAGGCAAAGTGGGGGCAAAGTCATTTGATACCAGAAAAAACCTCCACAATTTATTGCTAAAACTAGTGACAGTGTGGTTTTGACTGCTCAAGTCAGGAGAACAAGTGCTTATAAAAATGAATAATTGAAGATATCATAAGCCTTTATTAGCCCTACAGCAAACATAAACGTCCTCAACAAAACACAAAGAAATGCCCTATTGAAAGTGTCACGGATGTGCCATTCTCTGTGACTTCCCAGAGAGCACTTTGGGATGATTTATGACCACAGTAAAAACACAGGGTAATAATTTTTTAACAGATTTACAGTTTCGTGGTGAAATACACAACACTCAGATTGAGCAATGATATTTCACGTGATAGACAACGTAAAACTCCTAATGCCTTTAATTAATCACATCCTAATTTCTAAGTGATTAGATTTTGTAGATGAGAGAAATAAGCAAACAGTTGTCCCTTAGCACCTCACTGGTGTTTTCAGCAAAGATTATTGAATTTGAGCACAGACCCTCTGGCAGGCAGGCAGGGACTCGTCGCCTGATCCGGGAACAGTGACTCAGTTCTCACTGGCAGCTGAATGACAGTCCAGGGAAGTCCTGCACTGGGCAGACAGCCCCAGACTCCAGCAGGCCAGGGTCAAACCCACCCCATGGCCTAACGTCACATCCATCATCTGCAAAAAGCAGGGAGTCAGCTAATGCACGGCAGAGGTTACCAGGGCTGGTGGCTCTGGATCAATACTTTAGTGAATGGAAAAACCCTTATGGCCAAAAATTGTTCTGGTGCATTTGCATAATGCCCAGCAAAGTGTCGTGGGAGGGGGTTATCCCCCTGCGGGCTCCTGACTTTCACCCCAGCGGTGGGGTGACCACGGACATGGGTGGCACAGGGCTGTCACCAGGCAGCACTTTCAAACAGGGCTGTGGTTTATGGAGCCCTGAGGAGCCCTGCCTGTGCCCTGCCTGTGCCCTGCCTGTGCCCTGCCTGCCTGGAGCTGCATTCGGGCGGTGCAGGTGTGCACCAGCACACACACACCTGCCTGCAGCGAGAGCAGCTGTCCTGTGTGCAGTGGGGGACAAAAGGGGAAAGGGACAGGGAGAGGGAAAGAGATTCTCCTTCTGAGAAGTTCTAAATCCCGACTGGCTCCTGTAGGAAGAGCTGGGGGTATCCTGAAACCAGCATCCCATGGGCCCTCACAGCCCCAGCATGGAGACACTGACTTCTCCCAGGTTCTGCCAAACTGCTTGCTGTTTTGGGGATCCACATGCCCCTCCCCGCTGCCATCAGACCCACAGCAAATACACTCTTCTGGTTTGTGCAGTTCCCCCAGACACCCCAGCAACCCTGTTACTCCAAATCGAGAGCAGCAGGTATGGGGTCTGAGAGAAGACACGTGTCCAGTGATGGGGAGTGGTAACAGGGGGAGATGATGCCATTTCTGTCCCTCAGCAACCAAAACGGATGAAAAGGAGGGGACTAGGGGGTACACACCGCTAAAAAACGGCCAGAAGAGTGATGTAGACCGGGAAGACCACGGTGGTTGCACTGGGATTACGTCCACCACATTGCACAAATGTTGCAAAGCTGCAGACAAACCCCACAATTGTCCTCTTCCATTCTGTTTCCAGCAGGCTGGAGACACGGCTCCCTCCCCTGCTACTGCCCGCCCTCCGGCAGGGAAAAGGGCCTGCCTGCTCCCGGAGGGTCCTGGAGCTGTCCCCGAGATCGAGGACTCTTTGGTGGTACCCGCGGTTCGGCAGCCTCGCCCGGGCGTGCGGAGCCAGGGCAGTGAGCACCATCTATTGTCCAATCGGCGGAGGGGCTGCCTGGGATAACTGCGAAGGAAACGCGCTTTTCCTTGCCAGAATGACTCAGAAACGTCTCCTAATAAATAATCTGTACTTTGTAACAGCGCGTTCTCGCTGGACGCAAGCAGGCTGCGGGGGGCTGCGTGGTGAGCAGCTGCCAGCTCTCCTTCCTTGCCTGCGCCGAGCTGCTCATTTTAATGGGCAAGTGGAATTATCATTAACCACCTCATTAACAGCTCAGCCCGCGGAGCCCAGCTGAACAGGGCAGCCAGGCAGAGGTACGCTCTCAGGTGCCTCCTTGGAAAGATGCGATCAGTGCTGGGAGTGAAACCTCGGGGCGCCGTTTTGGCAGGGGATGTCACAGGGGAGTGACCCGCATACCAGATCACTGACGTTGTTATTCTAGACCCTTCACAGTTTCTTCCCAGCCTAGAATGAGCCCCAAAATAAGACCAGACTGTGCTGAAAGCAGCCAGCACCTGACTCAGCTGTGGGCTGGCGTGTGAGCAGAGGGGAGCTGGATGCAGTCGCGTGTAATCCCCTCCCCGGGCTCTTGGCTGCCTTTCCCTGGCCAGCCTGGGGAGGCCAAAGCAGCACCCTGAACTTGCAGGACAGAAATGAGTGCCCTGGGAACAGCTCTGACATTAATAAAAGGAGTTCTGAGCAGTATTTACAGGGCCCTGTTTCCTGGACAAACACATCTCAATGTCCCTTTCGGCATGAGAAATCCTGCTGCGCCAAGATCCCTTGCCGAGAGCCAAGCGGGGATCCCTTGAGGCCAGGGAAGTTTATTTACAATCACCGAGAAACACGCTGTTGCTCAAGCCTGGCAAGGAGCTGTTCTGTCCAAGCTGCCCATCACAGGGAAGAAAAGAGCCCATTTGTCCATGTGAAATGGGCCGAGAAATCGTAACCCCAGTGCTGGGCAGCAGGCTGGACTGGAGCAAAGGCAGAGCGTGGTGGTGGGTCCCATGTCCTGCAGCCAGGGACAGGCTTCCCCTCAACCCACCAAGTGGGATGTGTCGCCTTCTCCCTGGACCCAAAATGCTGGCTCAGCACCCCCACTGTGGCACGTACCCGGAGGCCTCCTGTCCCCCCCAACCCCAACCCACACAGCCGCTGCCTTGGGTGAGCAGCCACCCTGCACACCCAGCTGGGCTTCCACGTGGCCCCAAAATGCCACTGTCCCCTGCTGTGGGCTGGCCTGGCCTACACTGCTGCCAGGTCTGCCTGTCCCTGGACCTGTGCCACTTCCCCACGCTCATGTAGGAAAATCCAGTGGGAACATCAGGGGCCACGGGTTTGTAAGAGGAAAGGCTGCAGCACACGCCATGCTGATGGCCCCCAGCACCACTGGGGACATGAGCGGCCACAGCAGCCCAGTGCAGGGCTGCACAGGGTGCACCCACCAGCATGGCCGATCCTGCAGGGTGGAGAAGGGGCTGAGCAGGCCCAAAGGGCATGCAGGATGAGGCTGACATCCTCCAGCCTGCCACAGGGAGAGCTCCCACTAATAATTAGCCACTAGAGGGAAGTACAAGGCTGTGGAGGGAAGGGTTTGGGCGCACAAGGATGCGTGGGATCACGCGAAATTGCAGTTTGGGGGGACAGCAGCACTGGCACTGAAGGCCATTTTACTGCTTTTTCTTTGGAGTTGGCTCCTCGGCGCTCACTGCTGTCTTGCACCCAGTGCAGGTGCCTGTGGGGCAGCAGAGGGAATAGGCATGGGGTCTGGCTGGCCACACGAGTGGACTTGGCCGGAGTGGACTTGGTTGGAGCCACTGGCAGTGCCCTGGGATGGAGCCAGCAGTACCCTTGGCATGGAAGCTGTGGACCCTGGCAGGGAGGCCATGGTGCCTCCAGGGCACACGGCCTCAGACAGCACCAAAATAGCAGGGAGCAGCCTGCCAGGCCGCCTGCCGGACGGTATAAACAGTTTTTGCCATTTTTAGCAAAGTGGGGAATGTGTGTTGTTTCTGGGACATGCGGTATCCAGGGCCAGAGGAAAGCCAAGGGAATGACCTGGTGTCCCAGGGGGACAGCAGATTGGAACACAGCATGGGGCAGATCCCAGTGGAGGAGCCCCAGCTCCCAGGGCTGGAGGGCAAGAGCAGTCTCAGGAAGGGACAACCATGGGGACAAGGGTTCCCATGGGCTGGGCTCCACAGCGGTGCTGGCTTGGCCTTGCTGGGGGAAGGCAACAGTGGGCAGCTGAGGGCTCCTGCCCCAGCCCCATGGCACAGACCCTGCCAACAGGGCCAGGTGGGCCTGGACAGTCACCAACCTCCTGCTGAGGCAGCTGTCCCAACCTCCCTGTGACCAAAGGAGTTTTCTACCCCTCAAACACCACCAGCAGGGATCGGGACTGCACTGATGGAGCACAGCTGATAATGAGCCTCTGCTCTATTTTATTCCTGTTTATAGATGGCTAAATATAACCTTGTGCTTATTTTTAATTCTTACTGAAAGCTGCGAGCCACAATCCATCAAGTCAGTTTTGTGTTTTTCTTATTGGTTGGCTTGCATTAGATCCAAGAGAGAAAACATTCAGGCTCAGCACAAGGTCTGTAGCCAAGTTAGGTACGGGCAGCGTGTCCTGAGAGCTGGTGACCAGGGAGCAAAGCAGAGAAGGCATTGCAGGACATGTGGGCAGCAGCTTTCTCTGTGCCAAAACACCCCCCAGTCCCAACCAGAGCTGCTGTCCCTGAGCACCCCAGCTGTGGGCACTGCCAGGACAGCCCACATTTGGTGGCAGGTTTTGCTTGTCACTAGGCAGAGCCAAAGGCATTTTAAGTGTTTTCCTATCACAAAGCCAGAAGCAGCTCCCTGGATTGTACAATATCTCCCTCTGCAGCAGGAACAGGAGCCAGCACCAATCTGCAAACCAAGTGTGTAAACACAACATAACCACAAGCAAGTGTGCCAGGGGTTGTATCATCTGGTTGTACCCCCAGAGATAAACTTCCACTCCTCTTCTACGAGGCAGGGGTAATATTTGGGAAGGTGTTTGATGGACCACAGAAAGGTTTATCACTGTGGTATTTCCCTAACAACTGAATTGAAAGACCATGAGGTGATTGCAGCACTACCTGTTAAACAGCTCAGGTCCAATCCTCAAATCCTGTCAGCCTAACAAATACCCCAGTCATACATTTTGGGGTTCAAGCCAAAAGCTGACATGGCAAACAGCCTTGTCTTGCTCACACCTGGAGCAGGGGCAGCTGAAAACCTCTCCCTCCACAGCAAAAGCAGGTCCAGTTTCAGTGTCAAGATCCTGCTCCACCATTCATTTCTCAGGAGACTTTGACAAAAACATCAGCATCACACGCACACAAATGCACATGTGGCTCTAGAAAATCATATTTATAAAACAGATCCAACTGGATCACTGTCATATTTTGCTGGGGTTGCATGAGAGGTTATTTTAAGTCTCAACATTGCATGGAAAAACCATCATCCAACAAAAACTAAAAATATTCTTCAAATGCTGGACTAAGGGCTTGACCAAAACAAGGCAGGCACTATGCAGTTGTCCTGCGGCTCCTCCCTTCTGCACCTTCTCCTCAGGCTTAAGAATTCACCCTTGCTGACTCCCAGCTCTACATATAAGAAGTTATTTATGTGCTCATTTATACATCTTTTTAATCCCTCCAGGTAGCCAGGTGTTTAAAACAACTCAGCAGTTCAGAATAGTGCCCTGCTGACATTCACTTGGATGAGTTTCCCCTCTCACAAGGACACCAGCTCCCCATGCCCAGCTGCAACACCACACATCACACTAGTTTTCCTGGTCTGATTTTAGGAAGCCAGGTTTGCCAAGGTTCCACCTAGCTAACTTTGAACTGCCCTGGAGCAGCTGCACAGGAAAGCCTCCACTACCTGAGGTTCATCCTCTGTTTTCGAAGGAGACAGACCCAGGGAGAGACTTTGTTTTAACCTAAAGCCAAAAAGCTCAATAGGTGGAAAGCCATTCCAGGGCTGAAATTACTCCACTCATTTACAATAGTGCTGGCACATGCCTGGGTGCCTTAAAAAGGAGCTCTCCCCCAGTGCTGCCTTCCCCCTCGGGCAGCTCTGCCCTTCTTTGGTGTGGCAGCAGCCTCCAGGCAGGAAAGGTTCTTGCAGTTAAAAGGAGAAGCCCAAACTTTCACACAGTAATTCATTTACTAACACGCTGAAAACCCCATGTGCTTGCTGGAAGCACTTTCTCCATCAGCCACTAACATTTCCCAGTTTGCAGAGAGCAGCAGCCTGTGCTGGACAAGCCCAGCCCTGCTCGAGCAGGCTGTCACACGGGCTCTCCAGCAAACCACTGCTCTTCCAGTTCCTATCCAATTCTCAAACCCATCTTTTCCCTGTAAGGCCATCTTCACAAGCTATCCCAGTGGATTATATAAGTAGTCCAAAACTTAAGTGATGTCCAGGAAAAATTAATGGGAAACTCAACTTTTAGGTCAGCATGCGCAATAGCAAATGGAAAATGCAGTGTCTGAGCTGACAGCTCCCCGTGCCCTTAGGGATAGCAATGCGATAGCCAGACTTCATTCTCTAAACAGACTGCAGCAAGCCAACTAGGACTCAAAGAAGCTGGTAAGCATGATTTTTTTTTCCCCCCCTCCTTACTAAGTTCAGGATTTCCTCTTCTTTTGGGCTGAATTGGACAGACAGACTTTTCTGTTCGCAAGAACTTTCCTTTCTTAGAGTTCTTCTCATAATAGCCAGAGAGTGTTTTAAACCAAGAATAGCTGATCTCCATTAGATTCATACTCCCCTTTTTGGAAACACTATTTAGAGAACAGAACTCCTAAATCAAAAAGCGGTCAGGAACAACAGTGGAAAACTGCACCGGCACCTTTCAATTCACTTCTTTCTTCCAAGATTCCAGGGAAGATTGGGGTTGCTCCAAAGCTTCCCGAGTCATATCAGTTCATCACCAGAAACCTGCACCACTCAGATTTAAGGTGTGAGCCTCCTGGAGCAAGTCGCCGCTGGAAAGTCAGCAAGAAGTACGCTACGAGTAATTACAAAAAGAAAAAAGTCTGACACAAGCCAAAGCCCGGGTTAATACCTTTTGAGGAAAATACTGTAGTGGGAAAACAGATGGATTTTTTGGTCTGTTTTGTGTAGAAGGGTGTGGGAGTTTTGAGTATATAATATGTATATAGTTTTATCTGAAATTTAAATTCTGAATCACTTTGTAGCCCTTAGGAATGGCATTGTTCTTATGGATGATATGCTAGTTTCTGCTGATAAATGAATAAGCTTCATATAGCACATATGTTCTTTCAATACAGCAGCTGCCAAGGCAATAACTGAAAGCCACCAACAGTACTGAGTTCATCTATTTCTTGTCCAAATAGTACAATTGACATTCAAATATAGCAGATTATTTCATGTTAAACTGATGCTGAGCTTCAGATGGAAAACCAAAAAGAAATGGAAAAGACTGAGTAAGGGGATATCCCTCCTAAACCAGAGTTTAAGCCCAGATCTAGCAGACACAGCTTAAAACTTCCCCTTTGTAAGACATACTTATGCCAGAGATTTACTTTGCTTCTCAAACTAGGAAACCACCTGTGCTTGAGCTAAACTGTCGGGATGGAAGTAGTTCTCTCCTTGCGTGTCACAGCGCTTTTCTCATGAGAAAGGAGAGCGCCGAGTGTGTGATGTGTGCGCTGATGCTGGGGAGGGCAGGGCTCTGAGCCCTCCGGAGCAAACTGGCCAAGCAGCTGCCAGAAAAGCTCCCTGCAGCCCTGCTTTGGGCTCCTCAAATCTGCACTGCTGGTGACCTTACAGCAGGGCTTTATTTTGCACCAGCAGCAGACCTGGCTCTGGGGCACACCTCTAAAATTGTAATGGTATTTGAGTCCTAGGCAGCATATGAGAAAGCAGAACTATCCCCAACAAAATCACTAACACGTCGCTCAAGAAACACAATTTTGAGGCAGATTTTTATGGATCACACCCATGTTTTAACACAGTTAGGTGTCCCCAGACAGCCTGTGTTGATTTTAGAGGGGTACACGCATGTACCTGAGCTGGAGGGGACCCAGCAGGGAGGGACAAGGGTCCCTGTGCTTAGTGCCAACCACAACGTGATCACTATGCACACCCTTGCCTACCAAACCCGGCCACTTTCAGGATTTACAGACATCCATGGCGCTCATCCGCACTGGATCATGGACAATCACTACGTGCCTTGCTCGGAAGGGGCATGTCACTTCCCAAAGTACAGGGACACAGGAACACTGCCTAAGGCCCCGGCTGTGGCCACTGGACCCCACAGCACCCTCAGCCCCAAAACTGCCCCCAAGACAGGATGCTGGCCCCATGGCAGAGTGCTGTGTGGCTGCTGGGTTGCTGGAGCCTAGCAGTTTGGGAGCTCCCTGATTTTATGTGTTAGGCACTGCCCACCAAAGCCATTAAACAGAGCTTTTAAGTTTTCTTCAGAGCCCCCTGAATATCCTGCAAAAACTGAAATCTTGGCAACCTCCTTGTTACTGCGGTGGTTTAATCACCGCTTGCAACCAAACCCCACAGAACCACTCACTCACCTCCTGCTACAGCAGGATGGGGGAGAGAGAATTGCAGTGGTAAAAGTGAGAACACTCATGGGTAGAGCTAAGAACAATGTAATAATTGAAATGAAATAGTAATAACAACAATAAGAAATTGTAATGGAAAGGAAAATAACAAGGACAGAGAAATAAACCCCAAGAAAGACAAGGAATGCAAATGAAAACAGTTGCTCACCACCAACTGACCAATGCCTGGCCAGTCCCCGAGCAGTGGCCTTGGGCCCACCTTACTCCTGGTTTATAGCCAAGCATGATCCATACGGTCTGGAATATCCCTAGGGTCAGTTGGGGTCAGCTGTCCTGGCTCTGTCCCCCTCCCAACTCCTTGTGCACCCCCAGCCTCCTCACTGGTGGGGTGAGGAGCAGAAAAAGCCTTGACGCTGTGCAAGCACTGCTCAGCAATAACAAAAACGTCCCTGTGTTATCAACCCTGTGTTCAGCACAAAGCCAAAACACAACCCCTGCTACCTGCTACAAAGAAAGTCAACTCTACCCCAGCTCAAACCAGCATGTTTCTTTAGCTTCCTTTGAAGCAATTACATGATAGCTAATAAGATATTATTTAAAATATGACATTTAAGTAGCTTGCCTATGAAAATCAACCCTGCAAAGCAATTGCTCCAAAAATATTATTTTTCTTGGAAATTACAGATCTAAGGGACTCTAATTGCTATGTTGTTACTCACTTTTTATTGCCTCTTATGCCACTTGCACTGCTCCTAACAGGATACTTTTACTGTTCCAGAGTATAACCTCTGCCTGGGGACCAGCATCACACAACAATGGTCATTTTAAAAGCCTGGCCCAAAGCCCACCAAGGTCTCACTGGGAGCATCAGGACAAAGCTGGGCTGGCTGCAGGGTGTCACCACTAACCTGCTTTTGAGCAGTTGCACTAATTGCTCTGGCCAGCAAAGCAGCCAGATTAAAGAGAAATACAATCCTAGAGTGCCTAAACACCACATAACTTGTCTTCCCATAATCAAAAAACATAATTTGGGTGGAAAAAACCCCAGTATCATAATTGCATACGGTGGATCAGAGGAGCTGGAAAGCCTGGCTGTGGTTCCTGTTCCCGCTAGGCAGACCCAGGTCAGCAGGCTGTGTGTGCAGTGACAAACCACCCCTGCCTGGCTTCAAGGCTTCAGAGGGTGTGAGGCAGGCTCTGCCAGACCGGTACCTTCCATTGGCTGCTCACTCACCTGGGCAGGACTCAGGGCTTATTGTGGCTAATTGAGCAGAGCTTTGTGCAGAAATCAGCCACAGACACCCTGGCATCTGCCGTGCTCGGTCCTGACACATCTGTCCCTGTGCAGACAGCACATGAGTGCTGGAGGAGTAAGTGGTGTTTGCTCCTCTCCGCACTGGATGTGCTCGCAGGGGCCCAGCTTGGCTCATGGAGCTCACACCAGCAGAACACTGGATGCAGAGGCGCCCTTGGGGCCAGCAGAACTGCTCTCCTTCAGATGTACTGACTCAAACTGTAGTCTTCTGTGCCTCTTCATTATTCAGGGGTGGGGGAGGTTGTTCACTTCTTTTTCCCTATTAACTTTTTAAGTTAACAAAGCAATTTTCCCCATCAGGAACCAACGATGAGGGGCCCAGCAGGCTTCCTGCTGTGCTCATTGCTGCTGATGGCCCCCTACTCCACAGAGGTGGCTGCCCAGGACGTCCAGCCTGACCCCAAAATGCCATGTGCCAACTGGATGGGAGGAGCACCTGGCTACCCTGGCCACAACGGGGTCCCTGGCCGGGATGGGAAAGATGGAAGAGATGGACTAAAGGGAGAAAAAGGAGACGAAGGTTGGTGAGGAACAGGTGGTATGTCGGTGCTGGAATCCACAGGCAGCCCCAGCCCCAACTGGTTTCATGTCTGGTGGGTCCATGCCTGATCTTTATCCAGATGGCTCTTGATTATCTCTTAGTGTGGAGATTCCATTATGCAAGTCAAAGAGTTTGGTGTGGTGGTTGTTTCCCCAGTTAAGGATGTTTTTTCCAACATGCTGCTCTCAGCAGCTCTGCACACAGCTGGGTGGGGGGTGAGCAGGTTTTCCACTCTCTGACTCAGCTCCTGAGAGCTCTGGAGGTCCCTGGGCCTCTCCTCGGGTCTGTGCTGCCGAGCAGTCTCATGGCACAGCCTCCTCTGCGTTTCGGTAGCGGCTGCCGACACACTGCAAACACCACTCCCAGTCCCCGCTCTGTCCCGCAGGTCCAGCAGGTCCCAAAGGTGAGCCAGGTGTAATGGGAAACCGAGGGTTTCCTGGACAAGATGGATCTCCCGGAGCTCCTGGAATCCCAGGGCAGAAGGGCGAAGCTGCTTTTGTCCACCGCTCTGCCTTCAGCGTAGGGCTGACGGAGCGACAGCCTGCCCCCAACGTCCCCATCCGCTTCAGCAAGATCTTCTACAACGAGCAGGGCCACTACGACCCCAGCACGGGCAAGTTCCTCTGCAGCATCCCCGGCACCTACTACTTCACCTACCACCTGACAGTCTACCTGTCAGACGTCAAGGTCAGCCTCTTCAGGAAGGACAAGGCCGTGATCTTCACCTATGACCAGTTCCAGAACAACAACGTTGACCAAGCGAGCGGCTCTGTGCTGCTGCACCTCAGCTCTGGGGACGAGGTCTGGCTTCAGGTGTATGGGGATGGGAACAACAATGGTGTCTATGCTGACAACCTCAACGATTCCACTTTCATGGGCTTCCTCCTGTACCCCGACCCAGATGACCACTAAAGTAGGGGGTGCTGCATGGAAAAGGATCAGGAGGCTTAACCCCAGGCAGTGTCCTGGGGCACTGGCGCTATAGCTATGATGTATTCACCAGAAAATTGCCTTTTGCAAGGGCAACGATTGCCAAGGGTGGCCCTTTTCTCCTGTGAGATTGTACGAGTACTTCCATGGAACCAAGAGTTCACTCCTACCTCTACTCTGGCCTTCCTTGTGGAAACCTCGGCCCAAAGTCAAACATCACTCCTGCCATATCATGAAAAAGTAACTCTTGACATGGCTTAACCTTCTTTTGAATTTAAAAGTGAGAAGAGAAAAATTGGTTACATTTAAATATGACAGTCTAAATTTCCCCTTTTTAACCACCTAAATCCATTTAATGGTAGACATTTTAGCCAGCATTTTAAAGTTTGAGTAGAAGAGGGAGAAGATTATTCACAAAAGCAGAGTGCTCTTGTTTTCAGCTGGAATAGATGGCTCAATTTTTCCATTGTAACTCCTTGTCTTATTAGGGCCTTTGACTTCCACCCATGGTTTGTTGTCTGCCTTCTTTAGCCCAGATCTCTGAATATATTCAGATTATTAACTTCTATTGATTTCAATCCTTTGATTTTCCTTTTATGTTTAACCCCTATTGTTATCTCTAATGCAGACAGCATGCTGGTTTGGGGCAGGAATATTCTCTTGTGATTTATCTGAAAAGCCTTATGAACACCAGTGAGGCCACACAACAAAAGTGGCTCATTGACCGTGTGGTTTTGGGGGTCCCAAGGTGATCACCAACATGTTGGGTGCACAGATTCTGTCCCATCTGCACTTTGAATTATCTCCCAAGTGCACCCAGAAGTTGAGATCTATCAGCTGTGTTTTTACCTTTCCAGGCCCTAAGTGTGCCATAAGCAACAGTTTTCCCAGCAGCTGGGCAGAGCTTCAGGTGGTGATGAAGCCTCCCCTGTGGAGTGGGCTCCTGCGATGAACACCCCCAGGCCCTGCCCCAGCTCTGGGCAAGGTTACCGTAACGGCAGAAGAGTATTCAGGCTGGAATTAGCAGCAATCCCATCAAACTGCTCTCCAAGGAGCTTGCTTGACTTTTAGCTAAAAGAGGATTTGACGGTTTCTCAGATACATTCTCCTGCTACCAAGCTTCAGAACAAGCTAACACAGATCAGAGCTAATGCATTATTACAAGCACAAAGCAGCATTAACAGCTTCAACGGAAATTACTAGCAACATCATTTTCCACACTCCAGTGAACTACCACACTGCAAATAAAAAACAATAAAAAACTCTCTCAATGAGAATGTTCCTACATTTTTGTGTGTGTCATTGGGAAGGACTGGAAGAAAGGGTTGTACTCCTAGCCTCACCAGGCAGCCCAGGATTTTTTTTTTTTTCCAGCAAGGTAAGGGCACCATAGGCTGGCAAACACAGTGACAGCCCCTTTTTGCTTTCCCAAGAAATGCTCCACACTATTTCATCAAAGCCTCAGCATCTCACCACCTTACACAGTTATTTCCTCCTTTTTGGATGAGCTCTGGTCTCCAGGCTGTTTCCCCAAATCCAGTATGCCTGAATCCACCCTGAGTGGCCATCCAGAGCGAGGGTGTCCACTGGCCCCAGAGGCTTCAAGCACACTAGATTTAGCAAGGGTGAAACTGATGCTCAAGCTGGTCATGCTGAATTCTGAGAGCTGGGAAAAACCCTGCTCTTATTGTGGGAATTAATGGGAAGGGAACAGGGCAAAGGTAAAAAGAAAAAAATAAATCCATAAACAAAAGGAGATTTAAAAATGCAGCATTTGCTGGATCAAATGGCGTAAGAGGCTTAAATTTAAAGGAGCAAGTCAGAGCTTTTGCACTGTTTTTTTCAAATGTTTTCAGATGGGTCTTCAGAAGGCAGGGAAAATTGAAACAGCCAGAGTACTAAGAGGCATTTGGGATAAACATTAGGAGGCTATACAAGTTTAAAGACTAGTTCCCAAGACGGAACCAAAATAAATTATTGCTTTCTTTGCTGCCATGCAGCAGGAGCAAACATGCTTACAGCTTTATCCTGTATACCAGCACTCTGAGGCTTAGACCTTGGGAAAAACTTTAAAGAAAGCCTTTAAGGCACTGCTGTTCCATGTATTGACTCTTCCCCCTTCTCACAGCCACAAATACTGAACTGCAGATGCACCATGATACTCTGGGGTGTGAGAGCAGAGGCTGCCTTCCTCCCAGCTCCAGCAGGGATGCTCCATCAGGGTACTTGCACTGCCCGTCCCAGGCAGGCACCTCAAACCCCAGCAAACAGCAGCTCCCAGCTGGAGCAGCCCAGGCAGCAGGCTGTGAACAAGGCAAACCTCCTCTGCATGGAAACAGGGGTCAAAGTCCTCCCTTTAGGGATTGGGACTGTTTTTATGAACTCTTTCACCTCAAATCTCACACACTTTCCCAGCAGGCACCAAATCCCAGTTGAAGCCACCACCCACCCAAAAAACACTTTGCATCCCAGAAGCAGCAGTCAGCCCCCTCCCAGCTCTCCCATAAGGCAAATGCTCCCAACAGAGACTCACTCCATCAGCCAAGCAAGCACAGACACGGGGCTGGGCAGGCAGAGAAGCAGCCCCACCTCTGCCCCACCGCACCCCACAGCTGCCCTTTGCACCTCTGTTCCTGTCTCCTGAGGCTGCCCAGCCCCTGCACGGGGGTCTCAACCAGCCCAGATGTGCTGACAAGCTTCAGAGCAGCAGCTGAGCATGGCCAGCAATCACCCCAGGGAGTCCCTACTGCCCAGGCACCTCCAAATTCCTGCATGTGGGGTGGATGTCAAACCTCCACCTCGCCAGCTCTGCCACGTCAGGGGCACACGGCCAGGCTGAGCAGGGTACTCCATGGGCAGAGAGCTGCAGGGCACCACACTGGCCTTGTGCTGCTTTCAAGGGAGAGCTGCAGATAGGGTTTGGGGGCATAATGAGGTCCTGGGGGATGAGCTCAGGGGAGTTCCTAAGGAATCCAGCCTTTTTCCATTATGGAATTGTTGTGGTTTTACTATCCCCCCATGCTTCATAAACCTGTGGGAGGGGAAAACCTGGCCTACACAGGCACAGCTCCTAGGTCAGGGCTCCCTCCTGAGAATCACACAATGCTTCGAACACACAATTACCTTGTAACAAAAGAGCCAAGAATGACACTGACATGCTGAGAGGGCACAGAATCACCTGCTCTCCAACAAATTTAAGTGTTTTAGTTTGTGGGTTTTAATCAATCCTGACAGTAGATGCCTAGTACAAAGTTATGTCTCACTATTTACTGCCTCTCTGGCTGTGGCAGGTTTAAATAGATGCTTTTCTCTTTAGAAGCTAATGTATTCTTAGAGGCAGAAAGCAAGAAAAACTGAAGTCACTGCACTAACAACTAGGGAGAAATAACATGGAAAGCTGGAGACAGCTGGAGAGACTGGCCAGTCTCATCCTGCAGGGAAACCATCTGTAAAAGCATCCATAGCCCTTTCAAACACAATTATAGGCTGGTCCTAATTGTATTTCAACCCCATGTAATCACTTGTGCCAGTTATTAATTGGAATACAAATAGCAGGTGCACTAAAGCATGAAGAGCTACAAGAAAAAGATAAATTGCTTGCAAGACTTGCATTTCTGAAGTATAAATTCACTAGAGGGTTTCATCACGGAAGCAGGCAGAGGAATCAGGATAAAGTCCAACATTTAGCTAATCAGCCATTAAACTTCCATGCAGGAAATGCCATCAGATTTAAAGTCTACCCTTTGAAATACTCTGGAGGAAACCAGAGCATACCCAGGCTGCCACACATTTCTATGACATTTGTACTGGCTGTAGGTACCTGATGAAAAGACTCAGTCTGCCACGGGACTGTAAATCAGCAAACCCACCCTCAGCTCATCCTGAGACTCATCCCAGGAGATCAGCCCAGGCAATTGCTCTTTGAGAACAGTTGTGTGACCTCCTCACGTGCAGGTGCAGTTCACTACCCTCCAGCCAGTCCAAGGGGAACGGAAGGCTTATTCTCAGTGAAATGAAAGCATTAAATGTCAATATCTATTTCTTCCTGCAGGGATTCCCACCTTCAAGGCAATCTGTGGAACCCCTCCCATGAAGCAGGACAGGTTTATGGAGAGGCATCAGGGAGGCAGAGAGATCGCACTTGAAGCCCATCTTTACTTCCCTTGTGGAGTCAGGCAGGGAAGGACAGGGGGTATGAACCAACACACCCAACTCCCTCTGATCTCTGCGCCTGTGAAAGAAGAGCTCTGCCCAAAGGAGTCAGGAGAGTGCAGCTTTTCTGCTCCTTGACAGGGAGTTCTAGAGAAGCCATCCTAGTTCTGTAACACGTTTTGGCAAGTGTTGCAAGGCCAACCTCGTCTTGGATGAGGTACAACACAGAGAAGGTGATTCCCACACCACAGCACCTGTAACCCAGCGAGGCAGAGGCACCTTCAAAGCAGCAGGAGGCCGAAAGGCCACAGCAGGTCACTGCTCAGCAAACTGCACTGCGAGGTGGGAGTGGGGGCATGCTTTAACTAGGAAGCTCTCCATCAGGACAGAGCCACCCTCCCGTGACAGGAGTCCCCTCTGCCAGTGTCCTCACCAAGGCATCCCCAGCTGGCCAGGGGGACTCCAAGACTCCCTCGGTGGGGCAGCTCCTGTCAGCACCAGGGATGCTTTGTCACATTCCCTTGTTAATATGTATCTTCTTGCTCAACCACCCACCTCATACACAATATTCTCAGCTGTGCAGCTGTTTAGTCACAACAACATACAAAACAGGGTCCTTTCTTTCAGAAGGTTTTAAGTTTCCAGGAGTTTGTACAAGATTATGTAAGACTGTTTCCATAAGAAAGCACCATTTGCAAAAAAAGTCCTATTTGTGAATTTTAAAAGCTTTAAAAGACATTGCTGCTCCCTCTCTCTGCTCTGAACTCCTTGTAGGAGCTTTAGTAAAAGGTTGTGATTTGAGTCAGGATTCTAACCCTGCTGCTTGGTAAAGCCAACTGGAGCAAATATAAAAGGCAGACTAAAAAAATACATAAACCTGAAAGTAAAAACACAGAAGCAAATCCTCATGCTCAAAGCCATTCCTGCTGCCAAGGACTGACTTGCATTGTGCTAGTGCTTTTCCAAAATATCCCTGATGTGACACTGGCATTCCAGCCCCATCACTCAGAGGGACTTGCAGAGAACAGGGCTGCACTGTCATCTGCCCAGCATGTTCTCATGCGCTGAACAACTGCACATTGAGAGCAGGAAGATGCCTGCCAGCTTCTCAACACCCCAGGGAAGCAAGGAAGAACTCCTTCTATTCATCTAAATGAATTCCTTCTTTATCAAGGAAAATACCTTCCACTTCAATTATTGAAATAAAATTTTAAAACTTTTAATTCCCTGGAAGTTAACTAAGCAAAAAGCCACTAAGGAAAACTCATTATTGCCATACTAGGTCTGAGCTTGCCTGTTCCTGCTCCCATGAAGAGCAGTGGAGCACTGGACAACCCGGAAACCAGCTCAGAAGAAGCACTGTAGAAATATTACACACAAATGACAGCCAGCTTTCTTTAGCATGGCAACTTTCTCTCCCTCACAAGGACTGGATTATTTCCAGCTCAAAACAGATTGCACATTCTTATTTCCAAAGAATATACTGGGACAGTTTGCAGCTCCCTGCAAACAGAGCCTTGGCCTGGTGAGAGCATCAAAGGGAACAGGCTGACATTTAAGTGTTTTGAAGCAATTCCTTTTCATCTGTGCTGCACCACTGGTTACACCCTTCTAAGGCATCCCAGCACTTGGGGCCTCATCCTGCCAAGTCTCAGGCAGGTCAGCTTTACAAATTGCCAGCTGTCCCACTGCAGTCCCTGGGACAACTCACAAATCAATTCAGACTAGAGCCTTTATTTGGACATTGAAATACTGAGCAGTATTGAGCTTATAAAGTAATACGCATCAGTCTAAATGTGTGCAGATTGCTGTTGGAAGAGGCTTGTTCCCTCAGGAACACCTATTATGAGAGGTGTCAATCTCCACAAAAAATATAGGAATCAAAGATGAATGAATGAACTGGCCAAGGCAGTCAAATGCCCTTTACATCAATTTTTATTAGAGATTTTGACATCTTGTGATTATTTCCTGACAACAGGCTGATTGCCTGCAGACTAATTAGACCAAAAGTCTTGACAAATGATAACACAGAAACAATGTGAAGCTGAAGGGCATTTTATTCTTCATCCAACACCATTCCATAAGGGACCCAAACAAATTACAGCTCCTGATGAAAATTCTAACACACCGACAGCTCTCTTTAGAGAGATCAAGCTATACACACACCCTGCCTCAGTGTGTATGAGGGAATTTCATACTCCAGACAGCTACAACATGGATACGTTTGGTAACATCCCATCCCAACTCTGAAGAACGTTCCTCTCATGTCTTTCCACCCCAGGAGATGCACACAGGTATCAGATTTACGTGTAAACTGTTGGCAGGTTAGCAGCTGGAATACCCAAGAACCCTCTGGTACTCACAGTAGCTACAGCCAGAGCAGCATTAGCTGCACACCCAGGCAGTTCATGAGATTCCGCAGCTTTCCTCATAAGGACTTAATTAACTCAAACACTTTTACACACTGCATAGATTAAGTTTCCTTCCTACAGACAGGCATACCAGTACCATTTATGCTGCTTTTCAACATGAAGTGCTGAGTTTCTGGAAATCACAAAAAGGTGTCTTAGCTGTACCTACCTTGAATGGATAGTTACATCCTACCAGGATGAAAACTCCTGCTGCACCCATAAGCATTATTTGCTCTCTACCCAGTTCCATGTTTTGATCAAGTGAGATGATGTTACAAAACTAGAACTACTCACCATTAGCACCTTCAAACCAAAGTTTTCTGAGGTTTTAGACATCTTTAAAGGAGAGAACATCATCCACACTCAAGAGTAACTGTTCAAGATGGGTTTGTATCACAAAATATACTCCTGCTGCTGAGATCAAACTTAAGGCTCAAGTTTCTTACAACTTAAGGAAGCAAACGAAAAGTATGCACAAAACATTGACAAGGAAGTATTCCAAACCCAAAATGACCATGTTGAAGAATCAGCAAAAGAAAGCAGATAAAAGGGCAGAGGAAGAGAGTTGCTTCTTAAATTGTATTTCATCTTTTGCACCTGCCCAAAATGCAGCATCCATGTCCTGGCAGCAACTCATTTGTCAAAACCTAGTCTGGAGAAAGCACAGCCCCAAACCCAGTGACAGTCCAAACACACCTGCCACTACTCAAACTGTTTTACCTCCGTGAGGAAAGCTGCAAATCCCAGGCTCTCAGCAAAGCAAGCATTAAGATGGGAAGGCTGAGTGAGACTGTTCCTTCAGAGACACAGCACAATGTCAGGCACCAAGCAGAGTAAATGTCAGAATGCTGATTTAGTGTACACTGCATGATGAAACACAGGCTGTTCACAAATCCACAGGAACACAATCAAAAACACCTAAATCCTGCTGGGTTTATTGTGCTTACATTTTTAAGCTCACTGGTCAGCACAGTTACTGTTAAATTTAAGATTTGCTTTTTTAAGGCAAACTAAAGAAATAAAAATGTGACAGAAATATGAGAGTAAAGGGTTTCACTGCAGGTGAAATTTAAGTAGTGTGAAGTGTTTTAAGAAAGATCAGTCACAGTATTAAGTTTGTGATCAATTTATGGAATACAGATTGCATTTGAGATTAGGATTATGCTCTTGACTCTGAAATAATATACTAAAAACTCACCTGTTCTTTTCATTCTGAGATTCGCCGTGGTCGCTGAAGGGTGAAAATTAAACATTTCTATGTTCTTGTGTCAAGATCTGAACTAGTATTTCAACAGCCTGATTCATATACATTATACCTATACGTACAAATAATTGCATTACTTGCCTCAGAAGAAACCTAAAAATATTTTCTTTCTATAAAGTACAATTTAAAGAATTAAATGATATTTTAAGATCCAATCATTCCCATGGTCTGAGGTCAGAACATTTCTCTGTTTAAAATATCAAAATGAACTTACTCTGTTTCTGTGCTTCCTAAATTTAAAGTGAAGTATCGATGGTAGCTACCTGTCTTGAAACAAAAGACAACCCACACTCTTAGAGTGACCAACAAATGAGATGGATTATTGAGAACAAGCAACCCTATCCCTAGACAAGCCTTTATTGTGGGATGAACAAAACTTTTCTAAGCAGCAATGTGCCCTACTGCGTATCTTTTATGTGATATCCAAAAGCAACAGTGAATTATTTAATACCAAAAAAGTAATTCTCTAAGGGAGCTCAGAACACAGCAAGATTTACTTCCACAGTACAAGCCAGAAACAGGGGGTTTTCTTTAGTATTTTATTCAATAAGCACAACAGCAAATAAAGTTTCCAGAAAAATCTCCATTTCCTAGAAATAACAATCCACAGTTCCCTCCTTAATTACCTTTAACCATCTGGTTTTCATATTCCCCAAGCAGCTTATACAGGTTTTTCCTGTCCCTCTGTGATTTTTCCCATTTTGATTACTTTAATAAATAATGGACACCACAGGCGATCCTAGAGAAAAATCCACATCTCAGCACTGCATAGCTGGACAACTAAGTTCACTGGATGTCATCATCATCAAACAGATCTTCAAAATCTAGTCAGAAAAATAAGACAAGGTAAAATTAACCTTAGAAGTTTCAACTGTTACAAATGCACATTCTCCAGTACAGTACTTCTTTATTTGGATTAAGGACAGAAATAAAGGTGAATTAAGTCAATGAGAGTTATTGCACTATCAGTTACTAGAAATGCAGCATCGGGGGGAAGAGACAGCAAAGGCAGGCAGACCCACACACATTCTCTGTCATGTACAAACTAAACTGCTTTGTGCACAATATAAACCTCGCAGTTAACTTCATAAAAGCAGAGCTTTAAAGGAGGGGCTTTTATAAAAAGGTAGTAAGTAGCCATCACAGAGGGCATCAAGCATGAATCCCAGGGTCCAGAACGGAACAAGTACTAGCTCTGTGCATGCAGCAATCTCAGATGTAGACATTCCTGCAGAATTCTGGCTTTAGGTCATAGCATCCAATTTTGGAGACTGACATTCTCAATTGGGATTTGTGTTAAAAATCCCTTCCTTCAAAACATTTAATTGCTTTGAAAGAGCCAATAGCATTTCTCTGTTAGAACACATCTCCCATGAGTAAACGGTGCTTGGCTACTCACAGCTGTTCAACCTTTGGAAGTACTCTTAACTACTCAGCTTTGTATGTTTTTTGTATATTGAACATAAACTCATAATGCAACTGAATACAACTCTTCATTCTTACAGAAGGCAAATTTACAAGTATCATGTAATAAACTGAGGATTAATCCTCATTTAGAAGAGTCCTAAACTATCAGTGGAATATAATACCACAGTGTGATGGTAGAAATATATGGAAATAGCTACTCCTGAGTATGCTGGCTCCAACAGATAGCAGGGCATCCCTCACAACTCTTAACCGTAGAACTGCCTTTTACTCCTGTATTCTAAGTCTTAAGCACCATGAGAAACCTACTTTATTTTAGAATTAATACCAGTTTGTGATATTAACACTGCCACAGCAACCAGATTTAATAACATATCTGAAGCTCACTGTTGAAATGTCTAAATGCACTTCTTCAGAAGCATAAAATACTTATCCTCTTAGTAACCAAACACAAAGTGTTGTATATTCTACCTCTAAGTGGCCTGACACATAGCTCTTCTCTCTCAAAGCAGCTGTAAATACTTACATACAGGCTATGAAAATTGGAATTGTTCAACCAGGAAAAGAGAAGCTTCAGGGTGACCTAACTGTAGCCTTCCAGTACCTGAGGGAGCCTACAAGAAAGACTGAGAGAGGCCCTTTACAAGGGCCTGTGGTGACAGGACAAGGGGGAACAGCTTCAAGCTGACAGAATGCAGGTTTAGATATTAGAAAAAAAATCTTCCCTGTCAGGGTGGTGAGGCCCTGGCACAGGCTGCCCCGAGAAGCTGTGGATGCCCCATCCCTGAAAGTGTTCAAGGTCTTGTTGGACGGAGCTTGGAGCAACCTGGGATAGTGGAAAGTGTCCCTGCCCATGGCAGGGGGTGGAACGTGATGATCTTAAGGTCCCTTCCAACCCAGGCCATGCTATGAGTTTGTGATTTTGTATGCATACAGCTGACTTCCAAATGCAGAAAGTGCATTAAAGACAATGTTTTGTTTTCCTTTGGATATATATGCACGTATACTTTTAGAGATTAATAAACTACCTGTAAACAAGTAGCACCCAGATACAAATTTTTTAAGTCCTGTCCAAGTTTTTACGTGTATTTGCACTGTTTAGCATAAGCTATTTGTTACGTGAACAGACCAAGGTATTATTCCTTGTAGCGATTAACACGCTAAAACTTCCAGGAGAGGAAAAGCACGCATTTTACCGCTCCCACCTGACCATTTAGCACTGAAGCGCCGTCACACCGCTCACCAGAGATGTGTTAGTGAGTTTAGCGACCGTCAGACACCAAAGCCACGAGAGACAAGCCAGGCGAGGTTTGCTGTGATAACCTTCAGACCCCCCGAAGAACGGCGGCCCTTACCATTGAAGAAGTCGGCGTGCACCGCTTTCTCGTTGGCAGCCAGATCCATCAGCAGCCCCGTGCTTCCCCCTGCCTGCGAGAGCAGCCGCTGAGCGCCTCCGCGCCATGGCACCACAGCCCCGCCCCCGCTACAAGGGCACCCCCCTCACCTCATCCAGGTCCACGTAGGGCCCGGCTCCCTCAGGGAACATCTCGTCCACCGCCGGCTTCATGGCGGCCCCTCCGCGCCGTCACTTCCGCCGCCGAGGCGCCGCCGCCGCTCAGGGCGCCCCCGGGCGGGGCCGCGCCGTTGCCATGGCGAC